>JAPYXV010002825.1:0-12798 GCA_028533065.1 Trachops cirrhosus
AAGACAAATACCATATGATCTTGCCTTTAACAGGAACCTAAACAAAACAAAGAAACAAGTAAAATATAGCCAAAGACACTGAAATAGAGGACAGGGAGTCAGTGCCCAGAGGGGAGAGGGGAGGGAATTTCAGGGGAAAAGGGAAGGGTTTACAGGAACAAGTATAGAGGACACATGGACAAAACTAGGGGGGTTGGAAAGGGGAGGGAGGAGGGGAGGAATGGGTGGGTGGGCTGGAATGGGAATAAAGGATAGAAACTGTACTGAATAAACTAAAAAAAAAAATAAAAAACAAAAAAATAAACATTAAGTTCAATAAATAAATAAATAAATAAATATCTGTGGGATACATCAAAAAAAAAAGCAAACAAAACTCTACTTAGTGTTTTTGAGCAAATATGCATTAGGTGGTAAAAAGGCTGGGCACTCCAGCAAGCTCATTTTTCCATCTGTTGCCTGTGGAGGTGGCTCTCCTGGCTTTCTGGAGTAGAGCGGAGACAGCTGGCTTCACGGGGTGCCGCCAGTGCGGCCACTCAGGGCCTTCTCAGGGCCCTGCAAGTCAGAGCCCTTCCTCTGAGGAGAAAAAATCTGTATGATACAAAATTGCAGTGTTTAGGGAGAAAACCTTTACTTTTTCTTTTTGTAGTAGGCATGTATTTATTATACTGAAAATTTCAAATTTATAATTTTGCCCTAGTTTTGCAGCCTATTTATTGAGGTAGGTTGCTGGCCCCTCTGCTCTATTTTTTGATGGGAGGGGGCACCTCAGGCAGTTAGGGTGTCACCAGTCACCCTAACATTCTCTTACTCTTCCTTTAAACCTGCCTTTTCTTTCCTCATTTTTCTTGCTCACTTCTGGCAGGCACAATTCTTTAAAAATTTTCATTTTTAAATTTTCTCTTAGTTTCATGTGGAAGAATGAAGAAATATTAATAACATTAATATTGAGTAGTAATAATATATAAACAGATTAAATATACATTATAATACACTAAATACTATATAATACATCATTAACAAACACTGCTTATTACATAAATATAATTTATGTGCATATACTAATATTAAATGTGAAATGAATAAATACATTAGCATATGCATACTGTCAGTGTTTATTAATTTTAATAATACTGTTAATTATATACTGTTATAAAAATATAGATACCATGGCTTCAGATCTGCCTGCACAGTCAAATGCAAAATCCACACCCCCATTAGACATCTCAATGATGACTTCCTGGGTGGGCTTTGGGAGGTCTCTAGGATTGAGGCAGTCAGTGGCTCCAAGGGCTTTGGCCTTTGCAAACTTCCCACTGTTGATATCAACAGCAATGATTCTGGAAGTTCCTGATACTTTATAACCAATTACAGCAGAAAGACCGACGCCTCCCAGGCCAAAGATGGCACAAGTAGAACCTGGGATGACCTGCAGGCAGGAAAATCATGTTAACTTAAACTTAAAACATCTAGTCCCACTGTTTTCTTTTTAAGGGTATGGAGTGAGGTGGAGGCAGGAACATATAAATAAAGGGCTGCTTGTCATAAGACTAAACTATATAGCCAGTTGGAGCAATTTATCAATGCAAAAATGAATGAATCACTGATTAAATTCAGAGAATCATTTGAGGGCCACTAGGATCATCAATTTATAAGGAACAAGCCCGGGTGGAAATCATTTCCTTGTTTTCTTTTGCCTTTCAGTGTTACCAGAACAAAATTCTAAAGTTCACACATTAAAAAGGATTTATTGTTTGCCCCTTTAAGTAGGTCACAAGTAATTTGATGGTTCTATTTCTAATCAGCCTTATTTGGTTGTGTTAATGCTACAATTTTGAATGATCACTAATGTTTCTCCAAATGTGAATTAACTTAATCATCCCAGTGATCAATTTATTTAAATGGAATGAGGTCCATTTTTATTTGCATGGCATTGGAGGAATTTTATTATCTGACCCCTATTACCTTCCACTTTCATCTTCATGAAATCCTCAGTTACCACAGCCACAAAACTGTCACACTTTCCTTTTCTCATGTCTTAGTTCATGCTGCTCCTTCAGCATGCTGCGCTTTTCACCTTATTTCCTTTAATTAAAGTATAACCTGTATTTTTAGCTTGACTTAAATAACACTTTTCCCACAAAACTTTCTTCATAAAAAAATTTTCCTCACTTGAGGTATGTTTTTAAAAAATTGAGTTCAGAGAGAGAGGAAAGGAGTGGGGGTGGGGGGAGAGAGGGATGCCAAACCCACAATATAGGTATGTACCCTGGCAGCGATTAAACCCACAGGCTTTTGGTGTATGGGATGACACTCCAACCAACTGAGCAGCCCAGCCAGGACCATGGACATTTCCTGACTCTTCAATCAGAAAGTAGTGCAACTAGGGGGGTTGGAAAGGGGAGGGAGGAGGGGCGGAATGGGTGGGTGGGCTGGAATGGGAATAAAGGATAGAAACTGTAATGAATAAACTAAAATAAAAAGTTAAAAAAAATAAAAGTAAAGAAAGGAAAATGGAATGAATACATTGAAAACAATAAAGAAAAAGAGAAACTTACAAAATAAAAAAAAGAAATAAAAAAAAGAAAGTAGTGCCAACTGGAATATGCTAATCTGTAGAGTGAGATACTGGCAAAACAAACAAACCCCAACAACTGTGCAGAAAAATGCTTAATTATTGTTTTCTAATGAAGATGAGAAACTGTTTAAATTAAAGCATAAATAAAAGGGAAAGAAAAAAATCTGCCCAGAGAAATATAAATACATTCTAAACTGGAAAAAAATTACTAAGGAATAGAGAGAATGTGCATCTCTTACTTTATGCATGATATTGGGTATGTATATACTGACTTTTGCTATTCAGGGTAAATAAAAATATATTTTGTAAATATTCAGAATAGTGTTTTATATACATGCTATGCTATTTACTACAACTGTGGCATGTGCTTAATTTGTTTTCAAATATATTTCTCCAGAGACTGTGTTAAAAAGCTTGCCTGTAAGTCTCATTGAATGTAGAAGTATTTTTCCCATTGCACCATGTTGTACGCAGTAGTGTGATTCTCAGGAAAGCTCATAACAGTGTGTAAGTTGAAGACACTGCACTGATTGTGTTAATAACTGTATCCTTGTTTGTAAAGGTGCTTTTGATTGCAGTATCGGGGAAGTCACTATAAAATCCTCCCCTACCCATTTGATTTTCTATCTGCAGACAACATTGTTACAGGACATTTTCATACTTTCAAAGAGCTCCATGAAATGTGATTAATTTGGCTGTAAAGATTACAAGCATATTGAAAAGGATTAGGGGTTCTGGTGATGTTGTGGGAGATGCATACTAATTATAGAGTTGTTGCATCATTTTCTTCCCAGAAGGAAATTTAGTTTTATCAAGGGTCTTGCCTTTTGTCTAGAATTGGTGATACTTCACTTCTCTTTACTGGGTCCCATCAGATTAACTTTTCTTCTTTGAGCATTTCCTGAAGTGCTTTAGCTGTTCCTCAACAGTGGGAAGAACATGTCCTGCAAATTTAGATCAACTTTGACTAGATTTAAAAGAACATTGTAGCTGAATCTCTAGTGTTAACATTTCTGAAGTGACACTATAGTAGTAGAAGAGTCCAGAAAAGGAGATGTGTGTAGCCCAAAGAGCAGTAATTCCTCCTGAGACTCCAATGCTATCTGCAGGAGAAAGTGCCGTGACTGCCAAGGTCCCATTGCCTGTTAACTCCACCCAGAGAACACCCTTCCTCCAGAAGCCTTCAGACTGTAGTTTGGCTTCCCATACAACTTTTAATTTTTATTAGTGAGTGAGTGAATGAATAAACAAATGATTTTTCAAAAGGGAGATAATGTGCTGATGGCCAAGGGTAGCATCCCTATATGCTTGGCCAATATAATTCTGAATGAAAAGTCATATTCTGGCTGCTAGATCAGCCTCTAATTTTCATTAGGCTGACTTTGTTTCCTTGACACTGAACAACTCTAGGCAACCAGATAAAAAGGAATTTTTGTTGCGAAACTGAAGACCATAACTCACCAAGATGTTTTAAGGGTTGCATATGAAGCTAGCTTATTCATTTATTCATTGAAAAATGATCACATTCCTACTATAGGCCAAGCACAGGGCTATGCTCCAGAGATACCACAGTGAACAAGAGAGAGTTCTTGCCTTCAAGGAGTAAATAGTTTTATAGGAAGAAGAAATAATGAGAAATTTCTCCATTATGTGGTAAGAAAGTAGATAGCAATAAACACAGATACTTTGGGGAAAACTGGGAGGGGCACCTAATGCATGCCCAAAAGGCTGGAATAGTTTTCCAACAGGAGATGCCAAATAAATAGAGCCAGCCAGAAGAAGTGGGGGAGTTTTCCAGGCAGTGTTGATGGGAGCAAGGTATGTAAAGAAAGCCCAGAGACCAGAGTGACTGGAGGCCAGGCCCAGAACAGTGAGCCTGGGTGGGGAGGAGTAGGGAGAATCACGTTAGCATACTGAATGAAAAGAGGAGTAATGAAGGGGGAATGAAATCTTCAGATCTGTTGTTTACAAAGACTAATTTAATTGCATTTTGCCATTTGGAGTCAAGGGATGAAGACTGATGTCAAGGCGATTGTTTGAGGGATACCGGCATCTCTCTAGTCTCTTAGTTAACAGCTTTAGAAAGCTTATTCTAACACGGGATTCCAGGGACACATCTTGCTACCATCAGTTCTGCCATCTGAGACCCTCTGCTGGAGCCACAAAATGATAGGATGACAAGCAGAGGTGAACTGCTACGGTTCAGGGAGAGAAATCTATGGCATCACGGAGAACGTAGGAGTGGCCATATAGGGACAGGTGGGTCTCTGGAGTTTCTATTGTCTCTTGACTGGGTTTGTTGTCCCACGATAAGGGTTCATATAGAGGGGACACATTTAAGCAGGCTGTGTCTAAATTTGGGACAGACTACAATATAACATACTAGTATAGGAAAAGAAATGAATATGACCTAGGTGCCAACTATATGCCAGCCACTGGGCCAGATGTCTTACATGTGTAATATGATTTAATATTCCCACAGTAACTTGCAGCAGATATTATTAGAGAGGTTGGAGTAGAGAAACTAAATAACTTGCCTAAAATCACAGAGGTGATAAATGATGGAGTCAGGGTCTGAAGATAATTCTAGCTGCTTTATCACACAGCCTCCTAATAACTTCTATTTTATATAACCTGGTGATTAACCACTTTACCTTGGCAACATTGATTGCAGCTCCATAGACAGTTGAAAACCCACATCCAAGCAGACATCATCATCATCTACTTTGCATCATCTGTAAATTTGCATCATCATCTACTTTGGCAGATTACTATCTGATACTACAGTGTACTGAGAGAAGGTGCTAGTCCCCATGAAATGGTAAACTGGTTTTCCTTTGCAGGTAAACCTGCTGGTTCTGTCCTCCATTAGTTCTTGAACAACAGCAGGATTTTTGAATTGACTAGAGAATTATTTTAAAAGATTAAACAAAAAGAAAGTAAAAGGACCACTGATTACTTTCCTGAAAACAAAAATTAGGTATTATGTATTAATTATGATAATTTTATGATATGGAGAAATTGAGAAAATGATTTTTGCCTAAATATATATAACACAATATAACAAATTTTGTATTTATATGTCATTTAATAGCATAATTTCAATATATTTGTTACCTATGATATACTGCAATATATAGTAAATATATAATACAAATATAACATAAACAATATATGATATAATAGATTGAATAGTCAGGAGTAGTCTAAAGATAATAATGATGATAATAATAAACTTTTTATTGAATAATTTTTATGTGCTAGAAGTTCTTTTAAGAGTTTTACATGTATTCTTTAAACATTTTTTATTATGGACAACTCAAACAAATATAAAAGTAGAAAAAACAGCATAATGGGTCTCCATGTAAGCCTCTCCCAGCTTCAGCCATTAGCAGCTCATGGCTGATACAGTTTCATCTATTACCCACCCCCCCCCCACAGCACCCCCTACCCTCTCCCCATTTTGGACTGTTTTGAAGGAAAACCCAGACATCACTTTTATTGTAAGTATTTCAGTATGTCTCTCTAAAAGATAAAGATTCTCATAAGTTCCCATATTACATTTGGTTGGTATGTCTCTTAAATCTCTTTTAATTTACAGATTCTTACCTACCTTCTTGTTTTTTTCCTTGCAGTTTATTTTTTGAAGAAACAGTTATTGGTCTTGTGGAGTTTTCCTTATTCTAGATTTTTCTGATTGCATTGCTGTCATCTGGTTTAACTTGTTTCTCCATCCCTAAATTTCCTCTAAATTAGTATTTTTTATCTAAATGCTTGATCTGATTTGGGTTTTATATTTTTGTAGGGGTACTTTAAAGGTGGTGGTATGTCTTTTCATCTGGAGATACATAATACTTTATCTTTTTGTGGTGTCAGAAAGAACTGATAGTTAAGGGCCAAATCTATTGTTACATTAAAGTTTGCAAAAGGATGTATTGATTCTTTGAATATCTGTAACAACTCTGTTAAATAGGCATTGGTATTATCCCAATTTCATAGATGAGGAAATTGAGGCACAATAATAGATGTAAGAGTAGTACCATAACTAATTGCAATTAGCATTAAGGAGAAATAGATTTTTCTGTAGTCCCAGTAAAGTAAAGAATAAAGTGATTAAGATTTTGTACTCCAGAACCAATTGCCTAGATTCAGAATTTAGCTCTAACACTTATATCTATGTGGCCTCAGAATAAATTACTTTACTGTGCCTCACTGCATTCCTCTCATCTTCTGTAGAAGTAGCTGCTATTCTGAATTTGACATTTATCACTCCAGTATGTGTTTATACCTTTACTTACACACTCATAACCATAAATAGTCTATGATATTGTTTTTGTATGTAATATCTTTCCCCTAATATTATCTATGTGAGATCACAGTAGCCCCCCTTATCACTGGGGGACATGTCCAAGACCTCCAGTGGATACCTGAAACTTTGTATGGTACCAAGCCCTATATACAAGGTCTATCCAGAAGGTATCCAGCCATGTAATATGAAAAATAGAGACATTTCTTAAGAAGATGCAAGATACAAGAAACATTGCACAGAGGACAATGACACCATAGTCCCCTTCAAAGTAGGCACCTTGGGACCTCACACAGTTCTCCCAGCTGCCATCAGCTGCCCCATCATATTTTCCTGAATCTCATCAAGGGACTGAAATGTCTTCCTTTTCAAAATCAAAGGTGATTTTAGTTTTGGGAAGAGCCAGAATTTGCAGGGTGCCAAATCTGGGCTGCAGGGGGGCTGAGTCACCTGGGTGATTTGATGTTTCACTAAAAAACTCTGCACGAGATGTATTGGATGAGTGGGTGCATTGTTGTGATGAAGGTGCCAATCACCAGTTGCCCAGGCTTCTGAGTCATCTAAGTAGTTTCTGTGGAAGAATGTTCAAGCTTAACACCAAATTTGATGCAGATTCGTTGCTCTACTCAGTCATTTTGAATGTGATGGCCACACAGTACACATGCTCACTCAACAGAGTCTATCATCCCCACTGACTAGTACAGTGAAGTCACCATTGTTCATGCATGCGCATTCCAGTCCACTTTCCTTGGCTGCCAGGTTACATCGATGGAGCACAAACCATTCTTATTATATTAACAATGGCTGGACTTTTTCCAGACAGACTGGGTATGCTGTGTTTTTTTTCCCCTACATATACATACCTTTTCACTTAAAGAAAGCACCTAATAGATTCTCTTTGGCATATCTGAATTGTCAATATCACTACTGTTATCCTTTGGGGCCATTGTGAAGTAATATAAGGGTTACTTGAACACAAACACTGAGATTCTGTGATAGTGGATCTAATACCCAAGATGGCTACTAAGTGACAAAGGGTCAGGGGACAAAGAGATGGACAAAGAGATGATTCACTTTGGGGGTGGGAGGGCAGGATGGTGTGAGATTTCATAAAATGACAAATTGTTTCTTTCTGGAATTTTCCATTTAATATCGTCAGACCACAGTTTACCATGGGTAACTGAAAACTTGGAAAGCAAAACCATGGATAAGGGGGACTGCTATGTTCTTGTTGATACCTGTAGATCAAGTTGAGCCATTTTGATAGTTACATAATATTCCATTCATTGTATTATTATATAGCAATTTGTTAACCCAGCAATTTTCAACCAGTGTGCTGCAAGAATTTTTAAACATGCAATACCTGACTATATTTAGTCTGGTTCACTGAGCTCTTTTCTCTTAGATTCAAATAAAAAAAATGACAACTGCCAATACAGCAATAGCTGTCTGATGTGAATGAATCAAAATTATACCTATTTTTTGTCAGATTGGCAAAACATATATTTTTGGTGTACTATAGAGTTTTAGTAATTGGTTTATGTGTTCCATGAGATGAAAATGTTTGAAAATCTGTGTTAATCCATTCTCTTGTTGATAGATATTTGTGCTATTTTCAATTGTTTGCTATCATAAACAATTTTGCAATGAACGTTTTAGCACATGTCTCTTTGGGTGATTTTGCAACAGTTTCTTGTACACACCTGAGTAGAATTGGTAGGTAGAAAGTATGCACCTCTTTAACTTCAATTTAGGTATTGCCAATGTACTGCCCAAAATATTTGTACCAAGTTATACTCTTACTAACAATGTATAGAGCTTACCTGAGTTTTGCACAGAAATTTGTGACTGGACTCAGTCAGAACTTGCATTTTTTACATTGAGGTGTGTAGAGTGGAATTACTTTGTCACCTAGAAAGAAAGGCCATATGTTGCATGGTACCTATAAATGTTACTTATAAATATTACTGTTAAATAACTTCTACTACACAAATCAGTGGAAGACACCATTCTTTATGGTATACATTTTATGTTCAGCAGAAAGTATAGGTGGCTGTAACATTTTGTTACTCTATAAGACTGCTGATTTCCCCAAGTATTATATTTTCTTTGCCTTTTCCCCCTGCTGGGCAGTCAAGCAACAAACTGGTATTGATAACATCAGGTGAAAAGTCCTCTCTGAGACTCTGCTGCCACTGCAGCTCTCTACATCCTGACTGTTGCTTATTATACTGCTAAACAATGGTATGGAATAGAACATCCCTATACAATATAATAGAAGAGGTGGACAGTGATAGGCTAGATACAGAGAGTAAACTTTATACCATCACTGTGTTTCACCATTTGTTTTACTCTCAAATTCCACGTTTCCTATTTTTTATTCAATTTTGATTTAAAAATGGCTTTTACCCTCTGATGACCAAAGCCCAAGAATGATGAACATTTGTTCAACATTCAGTGTGTGCCAGGTACCACTCTAACTGCTTACTTGTATGGTCTCATCTAATTATTTGAGACAGATGCTATTATTGTTCCACATTAGAAAACAACAACCTGGCTCACAGAAAAGTGACTTAATTGGCTAAGGTCACACAGCGAGTAAGTGGCAGGTCTGGCACTACATTGGCCAGACTCCCTAATGGATGTAAAACTTCCAGAAGCAATTTGTTTTTAGGATCTTGTTTGGAATGAAAAGGTACTATGGTAATATACCCCAAGGCTTGGAGCATTCACCTTAAAGGAAGGAAGAATGAAATGGTCATCCTGTCTGTCAAGTAAGAGTTATATAGCTTGCATTCTAGTATTTGGTGGGCCTGCTATGAAATCTGAAATAAATAATTTCAGTCATTGGCACATTTCATTTACATATTATTTTTATCTTTCAAACTTCCAAAAACATTTAAGCTAACATTAACATATATAGTATTTCTCACTTAATCTACCTGTAGAATGAGCTTCCTCATTCTTTAAATTCTTCATATTTCATTAGTTTTCTGTTTTATTTAGAGGAGGTTGTTATAAGTTGTCATTTGTGCCTTCATGGCAGCTTCAGTTTAATGTAAATTTGTAGCTTTGCCTCATGGGACAGTTCTCATTGGTATATCTAAATAAAGTGACCCTATTCCCCAGATTTTATTAGACAATTCTGATTTCAAGTATTCTGTCTCATTGTTAGGCTGTGATAGATTGTGTTTCTTAATTTTGCTTTGGAGAAGATGGTCCCCTTATGTAAACAGAGAGCAATTATAGCATGCAAATCCAGGAATATATAAGGAATTATCCCTGAAATATTCTGACATTTCCACTTAATTGGAATCAGAAAATAAAATACCCGGTTTGAATTCAGTCACTCCTGGCCCAACGCTTTCCACAATTCCTGCCCCCTCGTGGCCAAGGATCACTGGGAAGAGAGCCTCCGTAAACTGAGGGTGCAGAATATGGGCATCAGAGTGGCACATGCCAGTGGCAATTATCTACAAAACAACCACATTCTTGAGTTGTTTCTGCAATTATATCATTGGCGTTGTTAGGTGGATGATTTTCAGATAATTTCAATGTTATCTTGAAACTTAACAACATTCTTAGAGTTCAATAAAAGAATAATTCTTTGAAAAAATAACAAAAAAATATATTAGGATGTATTCTTTTTCTTATACCTTTGTTTTCTGACTTTTGCTGTCATTGGAAAATCATAAAAAGAGATAAAATTGGCAGTTACTGTCTCCAGAAGAGGAAAAAAATCAAAGGTAATGGGGAAAATTTAAACAAAGTCTAATAGGCAGAGGGAGTGGAGAAAACATAGGTGTCTAGGCCCTGTTCAAATTTTGTTGAAATGTCATGAAATGAAATAGAGGTAATAAAAATTTTACAGTTAAAAGTGAGGTATCAAGTAAAGGGTTATCTAAATTAGTTACTGTCATATCTATGTATTTTTTTTGTCCAAGATTTTGCTCATGAGGCTATCCCACTCATTCTCATGTATAAGCACTGACCTTGGTGGTTGGAGGAAAAACTTAGCCTGCCAGCCAGCTCCGGGAAAATGGAGAAATCATCCTGACTTGCTGTCGGTAATCTGTCTGCTCAGTGTGGGCTCTTCTCCCTGCTAACTCACTCCTGTCCTTTCATCTGGGCACCCAAGACCCAGTGCTGTCTAGGCACTTCAGCTTTTCCTTTCCCTTGTTTTGAAACAAATTTTCTATCTTACCTTTAACAACACTTTCCAATAATTGGCAACTGGAAAATGAAAACAAAACATAACTAATTCTAATGCAATATGAGTTACTTAATCTGCATTAATGTTAAGGTACATTAGTTAAATTTTAAGCCCATCAATAACTAATCATAAATAACTAATAAATTACCCATCCTGGGGATAAGGCCTGGGTTTACCTGAACCTAAAAATATAATCCCCCCATACTGAGAACTCCAGGGCTTCCCAGTCACACCACAGAGTCTTGACCTGACAGAAGCCAACTGTGCACTTGTGCCTTGTCTGTCCTGCCCAGGAAAGTCCCCTCTCACCTGAATTTGAACTTCATGTGCCTTGAGGGGAGATACCTCAACCTCTTCCATGCAAAGTGGCTTTTCTGCTTCCCAGGCAATAGCTGCTTTGCATTTAATAACCTGGGAGAGAGAGGGAGAGAGTGGGTGAGGGAGAGGGAGGGAGAGAAGGGGAATGGGGGAGAGAAGGAGGGAAAGTGGGAAGGAGGGAGACAGAAAGAAAGAATAGTAGGGGAAAAATTAAAAATCATGTTGTTACCATAATTTCATGAAAAGGAGTTATGGAGTTTGTGGCTGAATGTTATATATGATGATATTATGTTAAAGAAAAGGGATGTTTTTCAAAAATAAGTCATGATCTACATAATACTCATTGCACTTTTAATTTTTGAAAAGAACAGGTGCATTGAAGTTTACCCTACTATAATGTCTTGATTTTTTTCTCTGTCAGTAGCAGAGAGGGTAGGTAGCCAATAAGTATTTGTTGACTAAATCATTTGTTATCAGCTCTGAATGACCTGAGTCTTTATTGCTAGAGCATAGATGTGTTTTTGCATGTTTGCTGCACATGGTAGGATCCTTCCTTAGAGCTCTAGTTATTGACATCCCCAGGGAACTTGTTACAGCTACAACCCCTGTCCTGTACCCCCTAAAACAAAATCTACATTTGAACAAGATCCAGGGGATTCATGTGCACATATATGTTTGAGAAGTGAGGCTTAAATAATTAGTAAATTTACCAGTAGTATAAATACTACATAAAAGTTTGGTCTCTTTGCAAGAATTTTGGTAAAATATATAAAAAGAAATTAAGCAGTATTCTATAAATTAATTTTATAAACTAAGCAGGATTTTTTTTTATTTTATTGATTATGCTATTACAGTTGTCCCATTACCCCCCCTTCATTCCCCTCCACCCTGAACACCCTCTCCCACCCACATTCCCCACTTTAGTTCATGTCCATGTGTCATAAGTTCTTTAGCTTCTATATTTCCCCTACTAGTCTTGCCCTCCCCCTGTCTATTTTCTATCTACCATCTATGCTACTTATTCTCTGTACCTTTTCCCCCTCTCGTCTCCTCCCACTTCCCTGTTGCTAACCTTCCATGTGATCTCCATTTCTGTGGTTCTGTTCCTGTTCTAGTTGTTTGCTCAGTTTCTTTTTGTTTTTGTTTTAGGTGTGGTTGTTAATAACTGTGAGTTTGCTGCCATTTGACTGTACATGTTTTTTATCTTCTTTTTCTTAGATAAGTCCCTTTAACATTTCATACCATAAGGGCTTGGTGATGAGGAACTCCTTTAACTTGACCTTATCTGAGAAGCACTTGATCTGCCCTTGCATTCTAAATGAAAGCTTTGCTGGGTAGAGCAATCTGGGATGTAGGTCCTTGCCTTTTATGACTTGGAATACTTCT
>JAPYXV010002826.1:0-12797 GCA_028533065.1 Trachops cirrhosus
TGAGACAACAGGGGAACCTCTCAAATGATACAATATAATCAGCCAAGCAAAGAAGTCTATACAAAAAGAAGAGGAATACCAAAATACTATAAAAGTAAAAGATGTACGAATAATGAAATAATGATTATACAATTATGCAATTACTTGCAGGTTCAAAAAAAAAAAAGTAAGGAACCAATCAGAAGATGGAAGGAAGAAGAGATAAATTTGGAAAGCAAGGGAGAAGGGTCAACACTGGGGTGACAGAAAGAGAAGCATAAAGAATTGATAGATCAAAAAATAATACAAATTAAAAGATAAAAGCTTACTTAAAAATAATTAAAAGAAAAGAAAAAGAAAAACAAACAAACAAAAAACAAACAAAAAATACAGCCAAAAAAAACACCTATTGTTAGTTTCAGACTGGCCAAACTGGTTTTTCTAGCTGGCTTCCACCCACTGAGGGGCTACTGGAGACAGTTTTTCTCTTTTCCTGTTCAGGACTCAGTCAGCCTCTGGCGTACTGTTCATAGTGTAGGTGCCTGTTCTCCCCCGAGCCCATCTGGTGCCTCCCAGAAGGGACCTGTGTGGGGGCTGGGTGCAACTATGCACATCCTTGCAAGTTCACCGCCGTGTGTTCCGATGTCCCGCAGAGCGCCTGCCCCTTTTCTGGGCTCAGGGGTGCACACTCTCTGGATCCTGAGGAGCGCCCACTTCCCCCAAATTCACAGCCTGGGCATCACAGGTCCCAGGGAGTGCCCGCTCCTTTTCCTTTTTCAGCGCTGTGGTTTCTGAGACTTTCACCAAATCTCGATCTCTCCGGGTTGGGGGCGCACGTAGAGGCGGGTGCCTTTGGATGCACTGGGTCGGGTGCACACTTTCACCAGGGCTTTGCATAGGTGCTTACAGCCCCTGTGTGGGTGCCTCTTCGTCCTCACTCCTATCTCTGTGCCCTCCGGTAAACTGGCCTCCCCAGGTGCTGCTCAGTCCTTGTTTGGCCAGGGAGGGAGCGGTTGACCCAGCTCTCTCCCAGGAGCCCCAAGGCCAACCCCAGCTCACCAGGCCTGGAGCTGCAACCCCCCGGTCCCCCCGCCGATCCATGTAGTCTCCTTACCCTGGGGTTTCTCAATGTCCACTACAATTTGTGATCTATTTTCATTTATGTCGTGATAATGTTGGCTCTTTGCTCTGTTCCTACCTAGAATGGCGATTATTTTTCCCTGGGTGTGGGAGATGTAGAATCTGCTCTTTCCTATCACGTCGCCATCTTCCGGGCTCCTCCAATTATGTCCTTACTGATTTTCTGGCTGCTGGATGTGTCCATTCTGACAGAGGTGTGTTGAAGCTCCAACTATGACAGTAGATTCATCTATTTCTCCTTGCAGTTCTACCAATTTGTGTCCCATGTAGTTTGACTCTCTAATGTTAGGTACATACATATTAAGAACTGCTATGTCTTCTCGGAAAATTGACCCCTTTATCATTATGTAATGTCCTTCTTTATCCCTGATAACTTTCAAAGCAAGCTTTGAAAACTGCTCTGTCTGAAATTAATACAGCTCCCCTATTTTCCTTTGATTAGTGTTAGCATGGTATATTTTTCTACCTCCATTTACTTATCATCTATATGTATCTGTATACTTAAAGTGGGTTTCTTGTAGACAACATACAGTTGCACCTTGCTTTTGATGCACTCTGGCAATTTATATCATTAACACTTAAAGTGAAAGGGTAATGTAAAAATATACAATAAATGTTAAATTAAAAAACAAAGTGATTATTGATATATTAATAATTTGGATTAATATCTGCCATATTAATTACCACTCTCTATTTGTTGCTCTTGTTCCTATTTTTGTCTTGCCCTCTTTTTCTGCCTTTCGTGATTTTAACTGAGCATTTTACATGACTTTCTCTCCTTTCTTATCATATCAGTTATACTTTCTAAACTTTTTTTGGTAGTTGCCCTAGAATTTGAAATATAAATTTACAACTAATTGAAGTCCACTTTCAAATAACGGAATACCAATTTACAGGTAGTAAGAGTATCTATATAACAAAATAATCCTAATTCCTTCTTTTTGTCACTTGCATCACTGCAACCATTCATTTCACTTATTTATAAGCATATATATCTAATGTATATGATTTATACATAAGGATATAAAATCAAGTACATTGTTGTTATTATGATTTTGAACTGTCATCTTTTATAAATCAATTGAGAATAAAAATAAAGTTTTTATTTACCTTCACTTATTTCTTTTTCTTTCTTTATGCTCTTTCTTTATGTAGATCTGAGTTTCTGATTTATATTATTTGTCCTCTCTCTAAAGAATTTCTTATAAGGTAGGTCTACTGGCAACAAATTCCCTCAGTTTTTGTCTGAGAAAGTCTTTTTTTCTCCTTCATTTTTTTTATTCCTTACCTGAGAACATGCTTATTGATTTTTAGAGCGAGGGGGAGGGAAGGTGTGAAAAGGGAGAGAAACATAGATGTGAGAGAGAAACATTGATTGGTTGCCTCCTGTATGCACCCCAACCAGGAACTGAACCCACAACCTATGCATGTGCCCTGACTGTGAATTGAACCCATGACCTTTGGTTTATGGGATGATGCTCCTGAGCCCCAGTGGCCAGGGCTCTCCTTCATTCTTTGATGGATACTTTTGCAGGGTACAGAATTTTAGGTTTGTTTTTTTTTTTTCAACATTTCATTCCACTCTCTTCTTGCCTCCATCATTTATGAGGAGAATTCAAATGTAATTCTTATTTTTGCTACTCTATAGGTAAGTTGTTTTCCACTCTGGCTTCTTTCAGAATTGTATCTTTGACTTTCTGTAAGTGATATGGCAAAGTGTAGGGATAGTTTTGGATTGGGGAATCTAGGAGTAAGCAATAATGAAGAGGGTAATCTCCGGCTGCTGGCTTGAGTGAACCAGCAAATGGTGGTGTCAGTGGAAATCTCTCAAGGATCATGACACAGATGACTATCTTTTGGGTAAGTGGATTTTAGAACACCTTTTCAGCACTCATACAAGTAAAAACAATGGCCAAATCTATTGCATGAAAACAGAGCAACAAAATAAACTATGACAGGTTTGAGCACTGCCCAGAAGAGGTTCTGAAATCCAGCCAGGCCTGTTAATGAAGAGAGGGGTATTTTCATTGACTTGCCAACATGAATACTTTTTTGGCAGTCTCCATTACTGGGTGCCATTACATACCAATGTAAGCCATTCTGAAGCCTATGTTTAAAATAACGAAGTAGTTGTTTCAGTCTTGGTCATATTTTCAAGGAGAGACCACAAAGCTTCACCCACTTGGCCTTGTGTAGGCCTGTAAGCCAGGGCTCTTGTTTCAAGGGAAGGCCAAATGGAGCCTCAAGTCTGGCAGTTCACCTAATTCTGGTCAGCTACGGAGCGGAGCCTATGAGTTTCTTTCTTCCTATAGCAATAGGCCAGCAATGTTGTTTTTTCTAATACTTATAGGAAACATGCATTCACACAGTCTTCATAAAGAGAAATATAGCCAAAGTCAGTTAAATGGACCTTAAATGTGAAAAAGCATAAGTATTCATTGCAAGAAAATAAATTTCATAACTACATGCAGTGATGGATGTTGAGGAGGTTTTCAGTGGTGATCCTTTCACAATATATACAATATCAACTCATTATGTTGTACACCTGACACTAACATAACGTTTATAACATTGCATGCCAATTACACCTCCATTAAAAAAACTGTCATTTACTTTTTGACTATAACTGAGGCTCTAAGAAACAGAAACATGACTATATGCTAGGTGAGTCAATTCTTGTTTTCCCTCTCCTAAAATAAAAAATACCTCAATGGAAAAAAGAAGCATAGGTAAAATTGCTGTTATAAGAAACTCTAAGTCATTAATATACTAACATTTATCGAGCATTTCAAACAATATCTGATACATGCTGAGCATTTTATATATCTTTTTATTTAATTCTGATAATAATCATATATATTCATTTGTGTGAGTTTTGTAAATAACTTGCTAAAGCTCATGTAACTAGGAAGAAACAGGAGTGAAACAGGAACCGACATCTATGCATCTCCTAAGCCCAGGTCTTGAATGCTATACACCCCATTAATGAAGCCGCCACTGTACTGTGGTGACCCGTGTACCTAAAATCTACCAGAGAATCCCACATGTGAGGTCTTTTAAAAAACAAGCATATTTTTACTACTATAAAAGTAGATGTGTTCATTGTTGAAAATTTAGAAAACATGGCCAAAGAAAAAGACAAACCTCATTCAGACTTCACCTCCAAGAAAGAATCATTACTGACATTTGTGTTTTTCTTCCAGTGTCTTCCCTGGCAAATCACATCACTGTACAAACTAGTTTACAATCTGCTTCTTGGAGATCTCATTCCAAATGAAGTTCAGTTAAGACACATCATGCTTGATTTTATGCAAGGAGGAAACGTAAGAAGTCTCCTCCTTCATGTACGTCACTCAGGGAAGGTGAGTATTAAAAGATTCCAACAGTATATGAGGTCTGTCTGGATAAAGTCCAGCCATTGTTAGAATGACAAGAACAGTTTGCACGACATCAATGTACCCTGGCAGTCAAGGAGTATGGACTGGTATGCGCATGTGTGAACAATGATGACTTCACTGTACTAGTCAGTGGGGACAGTAGACACCATTGAGTGAGCATGTGTATTGTGTGGCCATCACATTCAAAATGACTGAGCAAGTAGAGCAACAAATCTGCATCCAATTTTGTGTCAAGCTTGAACATTCCACCACGGAAACTATTCAGATGATTCAGAAGGCTGCAGCTCTGGTCAACTGGTGATTGGCAGCTTCATCATGACAACACACCTGCTCATGCATCATGGCTTATACAGAGTTTTTTGGTGAAACATCAAATCACCCAGGTGACTCAGCACCCCTATAGAGCAGATTTGGCACACTACAACCTCTGGCTTTTCCCAAAACTAAAATCATTTTTGAAAAGGAAGAGATTTCAGACTGTTGATGAGATTCAGGAAAATATGACAGGGCAGCTGATGGCAATTGGGAGAACTGTGTGAGGTCCCAAGGTGCTGACTTTGAAGGCAACTAAGGTGTCATTGTCCTATGTACACTGTTTCTTGTATCATCTTCAATAAATAGCTCTACTTTTCATAGTACATGGCTGGATACATTCTGGACAGAACTCGTATGTCTCATGAGCTGGAATTTGACTGTTCCCTTTCTGAGCTATGTGTTATATTTACTTCAAACTCCCACTTACTTCCAAAGTGAGGTGGAGGCTTCTCAAAGGTAAAAGCCACCTGCATACTTGCCAAATTGAGAGCCTTTCCCAATTGTCCTTGAACAAGAACAGCTGACAAACCGAGAGGATGTACTCCCTGTCCGTGTCCCAGATCATTAGCTCAGACAGGAGAGTTTTCAGAGTGACTTGCTCACACTCTTCCCAATATGAAAGTTATGACCCAGAAATGGAAACTTGGCTTTTCACTGAAAGGTTCACCAATACTCAATAGCTATACCCTATCCAGCTAAAGGGAAAAATCATTTTTGAATCTCTGAGCACCTCCTCATATCTGCAAGGACTCTGCACACACAGATTGTCCCAGATGCAGACTCCTCACACTGACGGGAAACATGCAGGCAAGTGGTTCAGATTCCATACTGCTGGCAACAGGAAATGACAAAGAGAATAGATTAGAACATTTGTTTTTGTATCGTGTGCAACCTTAGGCCAAGAATTTAAAAATCTAACCAAAACAGACTAAAAAAGCATGTTACTGAATCAGTACTGTAACTATTGGGGAGATGGGTTAATAGAAAAAACAACAAATTCAGCCTCTATGAAATCACCCATCAATAAGAAAATGACTAACAACCTAATAGAAAATTGGCAGAAGACATGAACAGGCAATTAACAGCAGAGGAAACCCAACTGACCAATAACATGTTAAGAGTTGCTTAATTTTCGTGTTAACTTTGGAAATGCAAATGAGAACCATGACCTATCATTTCACACTCAACCAACCAGCAAAAACTAAACAATGTGATTATACCAAATGATGAAGACGATGGAGAAATCAAGACAATATGTCTGGAAAATGTGTCAAATGACATAACCACATTGGACATTATGAAAATATGATACATGATATATGACAATACCTAGAAGAACTGAAAGTCCACAAATCCTACCAACCAGATATAATACTTTTGAGAACATATGCAAAGAACTCTCACATGTTCCCAGGAGGCTGCACAGAGCCCTACGTGGTACCATCACATCTAAATTAAAACAATCTGTGTGTCCATTAAACAGAGATGGTAACAATTATGGCATATTCATATGAGCTGAAATCAAAATGAAGAAGATTAAAATAATCAAAAAGGAGTTAATGTGTGAAGAATAGATTTCAAAAGCATAAGACTGAGTGAAAAAAGCAAGTTATTAAAATACATTTCTGTATGTATTATGCAAATTACATGTAACATTTTAATGCAACTTTAAAGCACACAAAGTTTGTTTATTGATTGTCAGAAATGTGTACTAATAGTACAAAAGTTTATAAAGAAAGAATACCCACCAAATGTGTGGTCATGGTTGCCCTGAAGGAAGGAAGAAGCGGAAGAAATGCTATCAGGGAGGGGTTTACAGGGAACTTCAATTATATTTACAGAGTTTTGTTTCAAAGAAATAAGGGAAAGATTAGTAAGCAAAGAACAAGATGGTGAGCATTGTTAGTACAAAGCAGTAGAAGAATGGAAGTTGCATTACTCTCCATAGTTTCCTGTTTTTAACTGTTTTCATACTTGATTAATAAGACAGCAGGGTAGAGTGTTTGTAAATGAGTACCAATATAACTTCAAGAACACAGTTTCCCTATCACACCAATATTTCATAGCAGAGAAAGGAAAATAGAAAACTTCTCAACATGGTCTACAAAGCACCCTAACTGACAAAAGGCCCGGCAAGGATGTCACCAGTAAGCTTGTTCATACTATAAAAACAGAGGCCTCTCACTTCTCAATCTACTTCTGGAGAACTATTCCAATAGTGTAGAGTGGGATTTTTTCATAAGTTTTTCTGTGCTTAAATACAGCACAGACACATCACATACACATGCATGTGCTGTTAGTCCATCCTTAAAAACAGTAATAGGACAGATAGACAGACATGAAGACAGAGAGGGAGATGTACTTTCTAGGTCAGCACAGATGGTGCTACTTTCTTAAAAGCTGCATTAACATGCCATTACATAAATAACCCATGGTTTTCTACTCCCCTTTGTAAAGAAAATTTATTTACTTATTTTTTAGAGATAGAGGAAGAGAGGGAGAAAGAGAGGTAGGCAAACACCAATGTGGGAGAGAAACAATTCAATGTGAGAGGCATCAGTTGGTTGCCTCCTATACATGCACCAACTGGGGACAGAACCCATAACCCAGGCGTGTGCCCTGACCAGGAATCAAACTGGCAACCTGTGGGACAATGCCCAGCCAACTGAGCCACACTGGTCAGGGTTCTACTCTCCTTCTGGAAGACATTGAGATTATTTTTAGTTTTCTAATATCACAAACAATGCTGTGATGACCAGCCTTGAATGTTTACCTCTGTGCAGAGGGAGACTATTTCTATAGGACAGAGTCCTAAAGATAAGATTACAGCACATGCCCATTTAAAACAAATGGGGTGGTGTAGGTTGAACTGTGCCCCCAAAAAGGATATGCTGAAGTCCTTACCTCTGGCACCAATGAATGTGACCTTATTTAGAAACAGGGTCTTTGCAGATATAACCAAGTTAAGATGAGGTAATACTAAATAACTATGGACCCTAAATCCAAAAGCTGGTGTTCTTACAATAGAAAGGAAAGGGAGATTTGGACAGAGACACAGAGGAGACACAGAGGGAAGAAGGGCATTTCATGAAGGCAGAGTGAAGTGATGCAGTCACTGGGTGGTGGCCACCACCAGAAGCTGGAAGAGGTAGCGTGGCCTTGCCGACACCCTGATGTCAGACTTCTAGCCTCCAAAACTGTAAAAGAATAAATCTGTTGTTTCAAGTCACCAAGTTTGTCATGACAGCTCTAGGAAATTACTACTAACCCCTCAAATCCACCCAGATTGGATAAGCACATACTTACCATAGTGCCTTACCAATCTTTGATTTTTCCAATTTGATGGGGAAAAGAGACTTAGATTCTCACATTTTACTTTGCCTTTTTTATGTTTTTGTGTATGAATCAGCAATTCATAATATTTGACCATTTTAACAAAGAATTCTATCCTTCTTGATTCACCTTTTTAAAAACATTTTTGCTACTATGGACGTTCTTGCAATCTGCCATGTGCTTTCTAATTTTGTTCATTTCTTGGACTCACAGGAGTGTTTAAATCTAAAGTCCACTTGTCACTTTGGCTTTAGATTTCACGTCCAGCTTAGGGAAGCCTTTACAACTGTCAAGAATATAAAAACGTTCCTTTGGGACAAAATGTCCCCCCCATAGCTACCTTCACGGTAGCCCTGAAAGAAAACCTCCTCCAGGCCAACTTGATCATATTCTCTGACCAGAAATTCCCTTGATAGGAATCCCATAATCAATTTAAAAACTGTAAAATATTCATGTCACATTCCATTTGCCCTTACTTTTAGAAAAGATACACCCACAACACAATAGTTGACGCAGAGGAGCAGAGAAATTTTGTCAGCAGTTCTTTGTGCACATTTTAGGGCTGGACGACATCTACAGCTTAAGGGAGATCAGACTTAAATATTCCAACAGTTGACAAAGCATATCTAGAATGACCTAAAGTCCAGAAAAACAGTTTTAGAGCAGGAAAGAGCTTAGGACTAAATAAAAAACGAAACTGGGAGTCAGCAACCCATAGCTACTCCCCACCACGCACTGACCGGTTACATAGTTCTGAGCAAGTCACTTGAACTCCAGGTTCCTCTGAATATAGGTGAAACAAGCACAGGGTTATTCAAGCAATGAACCAAAACACAGTCATGTCAAAGGTTTTCTAGGGTTGGGCATAGATAAAAAGTTCCCAAGACCCCCTCAGGAGTAATGTGGAAGTTAGGCTTACTTTGCTCCCTTATGATAGGAAAAGTCCTAACCAAGCAAGAAAGCATCACAGCTGAGTCTGTGAGAACCGTCCCTGCGGACAGGAATGAAATTGCCCCCCTTTTGACAGGCACCACTCAGCAGCCTTCTAGATGCCCCAATGTGCGCATGGGGGCAGGTGTGGTCAGGATTCTTAAACAAGCCCTAAAAAGCATAAGATATTAAGGGAGAGGATGGTAAATTTGACTTCAATGAAATTTTTTAAAATGTTAAGTGCATTAAAAGACACCTTAAACAAAGTAAGACAGGCTGCATACTGTGATTATATATTAAAACAAAGAATTTGGTTCCTCAAATTTTAAAATAATTGCTGAAAATCAGTAAAGAAAAGGGTTTTGTTTAAATGGGAAACGTGTACAACAGGCACTTCACACAAAAATGAAGAAGAGGAGGAAGAGAAGCAGCAGGGGAAAGAGAATAAGCTCGCACATCCAATCTCTCAAATAATCAGGGAAGTGGAAATTAAAACACTGCACACAGATCAGACTGGCAAAGAGTTAAATATCTCTCAGATATTACTGATGAGAAAATAAATTAGTATACAGTCATGCTCTGCATAGTGATGTTTCTGTCAACAACAGACTGCATATAAGACAGTGATTCCATAAGATTATAATGAAGCTGAAACATTCCTATCACCTAAAGCAGTGATTTTTAACCTTTGTCATCTCATGGTACATATAAACTAGTAACTAAAATTCTGTAGCACACACAAAACTATATTTTTGGCCAATCTGACAAAAAATAAGTATAATTTTGATTCACTCACACCAGACGGCTCTCATTGTATTGGCTGTTATCATTTTTTTATTTGACAAGCTAAGGGAAAAGGGGTCAGTGTCCCTGACTAAACAGTCAGAATTGCATGTTTCAAAATTCTTAAAGCACACTAGTTAAAAACTCATAGTTATTGTAACATCATAGTATAATGCATTACTCACATGTCTGTGGTGATGCTGGTATAAAAGACCTACTGTACTGCCTGACATGTAAAAGTACTTTATACTGAATTTTATTGTAACTTTTCTAGGTTTAAATATGCTTAGATACACAAATACTTACCATTGTGTTACAACTGCCTATAGTACTCAGTATAGTAACATGCTATATAGGCTTAGAGCCCAAGATCAATAGGCTGTACCATACAGCCTAGGTGTGTAGCAGGCTGTACCTCACAGGTTTGTGTAAGTGCAGTCTGTGATATTTGAACAAACATGCAATCACCTAGCCATGTACTTCTTAGAACATATTTTCATCGTTAAGCAGTACATGACTGTACATTGGTAAAGTATGTGTATATACACTTGATATTGTGCCTGCTACCCAAGACAGAAGATGTGTGCTTAATTACAGAACATAACCACACACATGACTATAAGAAGAACGGTACAAGAATATTCAATGTAGCCTTCTTTTTTTTTATCCTCACCCAAGTACATTCTTTTCACTGCTTTTTGGATAGGGAGAAAGGGAGAGAGGAAAGGAGAAAGGAAGGGAGAAAGACAAACATCAAACAGACATCTCCTGTACATGCCTGAACCAGGGACAGTATGCACCCAGTGTGGGGATCAAACCTGCAACCCTGGCATGTGCCCTGACCAGGATGGAACCAACAACCTTTGTTAAGGGTGGATGCTCCAACCAACTGAGCCACACCGGTCAATGTGGCATTCTTTATAATTCACCATTGTTTACAATGTTTATACCTCTACCAGCAGGGGAATTAATATACAAGTTGTGGAATATTTATATTAACCATGGTAATGAAAATAAATGATGATAGTTACATGTATGATGTAGTTACATGTATCAAAACAGGTCAACCTTGAAAACATAAATGTAAAAAAGCAAGAGAATTATTACAGTGTGGTAACATTTAAAGTCCAAAACTGCACACAGTGCAATACTACAAGTGTACAGCTAACATATGCCTATAGTAAAAGACATGCTTAGAGAACATAACCGACAAATTTCATATCCTGATACCTTGTGGGCAAAGGACAGCTGTACCAGGGAGCTGTATTTGTATTTATTTCCATAAACTGTGTGGATATACTTGGGTCTGGATATCTTTTTGTATGACTGTGATACATTTTTAAGAATGCTAAAAGGTCCTCATTAAAAATAGATGGAAAGATAAAAACTCAATACCTTAAAAAATAAAATACTTTTTTATTCTGAATTTTCCTACAGGGAGACATGTAACATTTGCATTTAAAAAGCAGTTAAAGATGTCTAGAATTTTCTAGTTTTGTAATCAGTGAACACTCGAGTTCAGATAGCCCCTCCGAACACCCTTGTGCTGCAGGTATGCCTTCAACAATCTCCAGCATAAACCAGTGGCCACTGGGAACAGTCCCTCCACTGGCCATCAACTGGACAAGTGAGAAGCTGGCTCATCAGGCTTCTTTTTAGAAATATAAATACTATACTCTCCCTTTACCTCCAGTCTGTAGTATTATGAGTCAGACAACTCTATCACAGGTTTCTAGAAGCATTAATATGTAATAAGAAAATGAGAGAGTACTTATTATAAGCTTTGCTTTCATGGATAGCATCCCTTCTGTAATTCCACTCACATCAGAGCTTTCTTAAGAAGTGCTCTGCGTCTGTCAGACACACAACACTACCTTACTTTCTAAAGTTGTTTCAGGTCTCATGCCTAAAATAACTTGTGGGAATCTTAAAATGTATATGCACTTCCTTCAAGAGGTGTGCAGTACATGAAGGTGTCCAGGGAAAAAGAAGTTTAAATTTGGGAACTTTCTTTTCAATTCCTTTTTTAAAAATATTTTATTGATTATGTTATTACAATTGTCCCATTACCCCCCTCCGTCCCCCTCCACCCCCCACACCCTCCCCCACTCACATTCCCCCCTCTAGTTCATGTCCATGTGTCATAAGTTGTTTACCTTCCACATTTCCCCTACTATTCTTGCCTTCCCCCTGTCTATTTTCTACCTACCATCAATGCTACTTATTCTCTGTACCTTTTCCCCCTCTCTGCTCCTCCCTCTCCCCTGTTGCTAACCCTCCACGTGATCTCCATTTCTGTGGTTCCATTCCTGTTCTAGTTGTTTGCTTAGTTTCTTTTTGTTTTAGGTGTGGTTGTTAATAATTGTGAGCCTGCTGTCATTTTACTATACATGTTTTTTATCTTCTTTTTCTTAGATAAGTCCTTTTATTGTTTCATATAATAAGGGCTTGGTGATGATGAACTCCTTTAACTTGACCTTGTCTGGGAAGCACTTTATTTGCCCTTCCATTCCAAATGAAAGCTTTGCTGGATAGAGCAATCTTAGATGTAGGTCCTTGCCTTTCATGACCTGGAATACTTCCTTCCAGCCCCTTCTTGCCTGTAAGGTCTCTTTTGAGAAATCAGCTGATAGTCTGCTGGGAACTCCTTTGTAGGTTACTGTCTCCTATCTCTTGCTGCTTCTAGAATTCTCTCCTTCATTTTGACCTAGGCTAATGTAATTATGATGTGCCTTGGTGTGTTCCTCCTTGGGTCCAACTTCTTTGGGACTCTCTGAGCTTCCTGGACTTCCTGGAAGTCTATTTCCTTTGCCAGATTGGGGAAGTTCTCCTTTATTATTTGTTCAAATCAGTTTTCCACTTATTGCTCTTCCTCTTCCCCTTCTGGTACCCCTATAATTCTGATGTTGGAACATTTAA
>JAPYXV010002827.1:0-12796 GCA_028533065.1 Trachops cirrhosus
GGGGAATGTGGATGGGAGGGGGTGTGCAGGGTGGAGGTGATAAGGGGGGGAAGTGTGACAACTGTAATAGCATAATCAATAAAATATATTAAAAAACATATGAATATCTAGTGAGCAACACTCTAGTTCTTTATTCCTCAACAACATGAAAGCCTGTGTTCCAGAGAGAGAAGCTTTAAGAACATGGAGCCTTTTAAGCTTATTTTTCTAGGAACTATGTGGAACAGAGACTCCCACTCCCATCCCCCTCTAACAATCTATGTTTGAACATAATGTCAGTTGGAAATAATCCTTTGCTATGTAAAGGTACTGAGAATTGCTGGCTAATCTGTAGCTGTGGCATGTCTTACTTTGTCCTACTACATAATTTTTATAATTGAATTTACTGTGTGATGTTGCTTAATAAAATTATGTGGTTTCAGGTGTACAATTCTATAATATTATCATCTGTATATTGTATTGTGTGTTGACCACCCCAAGTCCAGTCTCCTTCCACCACCATATCCCCTTATAATGCCTTCCACCTCCCCCACCCCCTTGACCCTCTGGTAATCACCACACTATTGTCTGTGCGTGTGTGTGTTTTGCTTAATTGTTTTCCCTTTTTCACTCAGCCACCCAACTCCCTTGCCCTCTGAGAGCTGCCAGTCTGTTCTCTATGACTCTGTTTCTATTTTTAATACCTAATATTTTTAAAGGTTAAATTTGTTTACAAATGTCAGGCATTTAGAACAGACATATATAGTTAGAAGAATATAGCTATAGTGTTGTTATTGTCATTGTAATTATTAATATAAAAGGGGGAGATCATAATGCTTTAGCTAGTCTCTGTCTCTTAGCGACCTCATCTTGCAATAAAAATCAATCCCAATATATACTTACCCTGAGACAAAAGATAATCTCTAATTTAGTTGGACTCTAAAATGTATTTTTTTTACCTTATATCTGTAGGACCTATGACACAGAAGGGTCTTAAGATCTCTCCAAAACCACAGTCTGGACTCAAACTCATGTTTTCTATTTCCTACCCTATGTTCTTTCCTGTATACCAGGCTTCTCCTGGACTGCAAAGTTTACCCAGAGGTGTAGATTGCAATAATGGTGCTAGTTATCCACCTCATCCTGTGTCCATGACCTTAGTCATCTAATTTTGTCCTCTTATTTTATAATGCTAAGGTTGGTCATGTTGCATGCATTGCACCAATGGAGTGTGGCTCAGTGTGATGCAAGCAGAGTTTCAAAAGGCACCCATATGATTGGGCTTCTTGGTCTTTCTCTCTGTCATTGCTTGAGAAGAACACTCTCATGCTAGTTGTCTGGGTTAAGGGAGATGTGGGGCATGTGTGGAGCTGAATCAGTCCAACCAGCTTAGCTATGGCCATTCTAGATCAACCAAGAACCAGACCAAAGCAAGTGCAGCCAATATCAACAGAGATAACTACCCCGGCACTTGAACAATATATGTTTATTATTAATTGCCACTGAAGTTTTTAGATTTTCACTTGGCATTATTGTGATAACAGACAACTGATATGCCAGGAAAAAAACTTTTTTTCAAAGACCTCATATATCTGTGAATAGCACACAATACCTATATTTCTTTGTTTGTTTTTTTCTTTACATCCTTCCTAAATAGCATAGGTAAAAGAATTGATGCTTATGTTTCTTGCAAAAATTGTCCTAGGAAGTGGTGAGGAGGCACTCTTGCTAAGGTTTCACTTTCTCCCTCCCTCTCCAGATATCACCCACTCACCTTATTGGGAAACGTGGCATCAATCTCCTCCTGCAGTTTCTGCTGCACATCAGGGTGAGTGGCCAATAAATACATAAGGAAGGAGAGAGAAGTGCTAGTGGTCTCATAGCCAGCAAAAATAAAGATAATAGATTGGGCAATGAGCTCCAGATCAGACAGAGCTAAAAGGAGAAAAAAGATATTTTATAAAGAAGGTCAATGTACAACATTACAGTTTAGATGATGAAAAGTCCAAATAAAACTCCCAAACCCCTATGGGAAAAATTGGAAAAGCAATTCAACTTAAATTGGGAGTGTTTTGCACTCTGATGTGTATGTTACAGAGCCAGAAAAAGGCAAAAATTATCTTTATTTAGTTTTTCACAAGGTCTATACTATTCTCAACCATCTGCATCTGTTTATTACTTCCTCTCCACAACATTGCTGTGTAATTGCAAGACATAGCATTTTTGCGTAATGTGAACAGTTTTATCAGCATGCCCATTGCAGAATCTTCTTTTTTTTGTATATTTTATTGATTATGCTATTACAGTTGTCCCATTCCCCCTCCCCTTTGTGCCCCTCAGTCCTGCACCCTCTTACCACCAGCATTCCTTCCACCTTAGTTCATGTCCATGTGTCATATTTATAAGTTCTTTGGCTTCTCCATTTCCTATACTAAACTATATTACAAGGCCACTGTAATCAAAACAGCTTGGTATTGCATAAAAACAGGAACATCGACCAATGGAACAGAACACAGAGCCCAGAAATAAACCCAAATCTCTATGGTCAATTAATATTTGACAAAGGGAGTAGCAACATAAAATGGAGTAACAATAGCCTCTTCAACAAATGGTGTTGGGAGAACTGGACAGCTACATGCAAAAAAATGAAACTCGAGCACCATTGCAGAATCTTAAAAGCAGTTTAGCTATAAGAAATTTTTGATAGGATTCTACCCCCAGGAAAAATTTAAATTATTCTAGATAAAATATACTTGGAAAAATTTTGAGAGACTTTGTCCTAAAAATTTTGAGGGAAAAATTAAAGGATCTTTCATCAAACATGTTCGCAGAAACTTAAGAGAACAATATTGGGCTATACATAAAATATGGTTACTCTAAGTATCACCATGGACCAGTATCATTGGCATATCTGAAAGGTTATAGAAATGAAGAATCTCAAGCCCTATATTAGAACTACTGAATCACAATATGAACCATTAAGAGATGTAGTGATTTGCAGAACTAGAACCAAAAATCCAAAAATTTATATGAAACCACAAGAGACCATGAATAGCCACAGCAATCTTAGGAAAGAACAAAGTTTAAGGTATCGCACCACCTAATATCAAACTATACTACAAGACAGTAGTAATTAAAATAGCAAATTACTGGCATAAAAACATGGATCAATGGAACAAAATAGGAAGGCCCAAAATAAACCCATGCCTATATGGTCAATTAATATATGACAAAGGAGGCAAGAACATACAATGAGGTAAAAACAGTCTATTCAATAAATGATATTTTGAAAACTTGACAGTTATGTGCAAAAATAAAAGGAACTACACCACTTTTTTACACCATATACAAGAATAAACTCAAAATGTATTAAGGACTTCAATGTAAGACTTGAAATCATAAAAATCGTAGAAGAAAACATAGGCAGTAAAATATCTGATATTTTTCTTAGCAATAATTTTTATGACACATCTCCTTGGGCAAGGGAAACAAACAAACAAACAAACAAACTAAATAAATAAATAAATAAATAAGACTGCATCAACCTAAAAAGTTTTTGCACAGCAAAGAAAACCAACAAAATGAAAAAAAAAGCTACTGAATGGGAGATGATATTTACCAATGATACATTCAATAAGGGGCTAATACCCAAAATTTATAAAGAACCTGTACAACTCAACACCAAACCCCACTCCAAACTATCCAAATAAAAAATAGGAAGAAGACCTGAATAGACACTGCTCCAAAGAGGATATACAGGTGACCAATAGACATATGAAAAGATGCTCAATGTCACTAATTGTCAGAGAAATGCAAATTAAAACCACAATAAGATATCACCCTGTACATGTAAGAATGGTCATCACCAATAAGTCAACAAACAATAAGTGCTAGCAAGGATGTGGAGAAAAGGGGACCCTTGTGCCCTCTTGGTGGGAATGCAGACTTGTGCAGCCACTTTGGAAAGCAGCATGGAGGGTCCTTGAAAAATTAAAAACAGAGCTGTCTTATAACTCCATGATTCCACTTCTGGGTATATATCCAAAGAAATACAAAACACTAATTTGAAAGACTATATGCATCCCTATATTCATTGCAATGTAATTTACGAGATATGGAAGCAACCCAAGTGCTCATCAATAGACAAGTGGCTAAAACAGTGGTGATACATGCACAGAATGGAATATTTCTTGCCATAAAAAATAATGAAATCTGACCATTTGTAACAACATGATGGACTTACAGGGTATTATGCTAAGTGAAATAAGTCAGACAGAGAAAGGCAAATACCATATGATTTTACTTACATGTGGAATCTAAAGAACACAATAAATGAAAAAACAAAACAGAAACAGACTTAGAGGTAATAGAGAAAAGACAGTTGCCAGAGGGAGGGACTGGGGGACTGGGTGAAAAAGGTAAAGGGATTTAAAAGTACAAATTGGTAATTACAAAATAGTCATGCAGATATAAAGTACAGCATAAAGAATATAGTCAATAATACTGTAATAACTATGTATGGTGTCAGGTGGATACTTATAAAATCAGAAAAATCACATTGTAAAGTGCTTGACTGTCTAAACACTATACTATACATTGGAAACTAATACAAAATAATATTGAATGTAAACTCTAATTAAAATAGTATTAAAAAAAGAGATGTGATTTGTGTATACAACTCAGTTTGATAAGCATGGGTTATACTTTTAACAGATATCAGGTAATAGAAATCCTGAGACATGTATCTTCAAAATAGATGATATCAGATACATGCATAAACTACAGAGATAGAAAAAATATAGAAGACTGGTGATTGATCTTAGCCTAATCAGAGGGATTAACCTAGCAGAAGAAAAAATGTGCCAATAGAAGGGCATTGGACAGCATGAAACATAGAAATGTAGGGTTTAGTGAGTAGAATTAGCAATGTTTATCCAATTTTGACCTGAAAGTCATCTTTCTTCACACATGCCCCATCTCTTTGCTCTATATAATATTTCCTTTACCACAGAAGGTTGTTTTGGGCCATTGTAGATAGATAGGTGGGTAAACAGATAATAAAAGAAAGAAAGAGAAGAATAGGAAGGAAGGAAGGAAGGAGAGAGAGAGAGAGAGGAAGTAATTCTAGACATAGATATCTATGTATTTATAGTGGTGTGCTACAGTCATCTCATCCCTGCTCTGTAGAACCAAATGTTTAATATTCAGACATTTTGTGAGATGGTTGTCAAAGTATTGGCAGTTTTAAATTAACCATGATGGCATTATTTATATTATGGAAATAAACCATAAATCAGATTTTTTGAGAGAGAGAGAATATAATCATATATTGTCTGGTTATGAGTATATAGAGAAATATTTAAGTTTATTACACCTGCATAATTATATTTGATGTTCTTAGGTTTGTCCACCAAGGAGATCTAGAAATGAAAATATACCTAATAGGAATGAGCACTCTCAGATCATAGATTTCAGCTTCTAAATATTACTTATCATTAAAATGAACCAGAGCTCCTTGAGAAATGACTGATTTTAGGGCTGATCAGGGGAAATAAAGAGAAACTGACTGTATGGGAAGACATATTTGCCAATGATACATTGGACAAGGGCTTGACCGCCAAAATAAAAAAACTCAGATTACTCAACACCATGAAGACAAACAATCCAATTAAAAAAATGGGCAAAGGAACTGAACAGACACTTCTCCAGGGAGGATATATGGATGCTCAATAGACATATAAAAAGATGCTCAGCATCACTAGCCATCAGAGAGATGCAAATTAAAACCACAATGAGATATCAACTCACACCTGTCAGAATGGCCATCATTAATAAACCAACAAACAAGTGCTAGTGAGGATGTGGAGAAAAGGGAAACCTAGTGCAATGTTTTTGGGAATGTGTTAATGCAGGTTCACTGATGTAACAAATGATCCACACCTGCAAGGGATTTTGATAGTCTGGTAAGCTGTGTAGAGGCAGGGGGAGGAAGTATATTGAAAATCTCTGTACCTTCCACTTGGTTTTGCTGTGAACCTAGAACTGCCCTAAAAAAAAATCTTTTAGAAAAATAAAAACTTAAATAGAAAAAAGGAACACGGAGCCCGCTTAATAGGACTACAGTGGACAAACCTGAGAGAATTTGACTGTGAAAAAAAAAGAATGATTTTAGACAGTAAATTTATAATATATGAGTTCATATTGATATAAATAAATAAACAAATAAATAAATGAAGGAGAATGGAAAGTTATTCCTTACAAGGAAACATCAATTCATAAATGTAGAAGAAATGATGGAATTAGAAAGTCACCATTTTGCAACCATGATAATAATAATGATTCAGTCAAAATCCAATAATGGATGATAAAATTAGTAGGTGGAAGTTTGAAGAGGAACAGAATATTTACTTAATCTCAAAGCCTTCTGAAAAGTTACTTATTAATTTAAGGAAAAAATAAAAACTTTACAATTAAGCTAGCAAACACAAATTCAATGAAGTGTTCCAAGTTAAGGTTGCCCACACTGGAGCCATGTGCCTCCGAATGTGATGAAGTCTTAATGGAAATCTCCAGGCAGAGATTCTGGGTCAATGGGTCCGGGTGAGGCCACAGAATACACAGTGAGAAATACACGGGTGAGAATACACAGTGGAAACAAGCTCCCTGGAGGTTCTGATGTAAGTGATCCGTAGATCACAGACTGACGTCTAGGTAAAAGAAATTCTTGTTTATAGTGCCCTTCAAGCTTTGAAAAACGTTGTGCCCGCATGTTTCTAGAAAGTGCTTCTGGCTACCATTTATAGCTGATCATCTGTCATTCTTCAATTTGGCAGAAATTCTTATCTTCATGGAAAACTTCACCCACATTTTCAGAACCAACGCCTGCCACTGAGCCTCCCCATCACTGGCCCTCTGAAGCATGCCTTATTTACCTTTATGGGAGTCTGTTTCTTTGGAATTCTGGGAATTAATCATCAGCTGCAGAAAATCCACTCGGTGCTGGCAGTCAAAAGAGAAATTTCAATGTTAGAAATAAATCAAGAGTGCAGCACTACATTTCTTTCCTGATAATATGGCTTCTTTAAACCGGGAAGTGTGATGAGTGCTGCCTGAGTCATCAGTGAACACAAACATTCAGTTACAACTTGGAGAGCCAGGATGTTTCCCTGAGAGAAATCCAGCCATTAGATCCAACTACTTGTTGGTCTTCACTCTTTCTGGTCTTTGACTTCTCTCGCTTTTGAACACAGCTTCCTGGTCAAAAAGTTACACCTTGTCACACCTGCTTGCTCACACACACACAAAAAAATCTCTGACCTCAATTTTTTTCTCTAGCCTTAATTCTTCATTAATGGCCACATAGATCAACCTCCCAGCACTTGAAGAGTTTACTAGCACTTTTTCTGTGATCAGTTTCAAATGCCCCACCATCCCAGAACTCTCCACAATGTTCAGTGCAATCCTGGGGTACCTAACCCTATCACCGTGACTTGCAGATATTCTTGTGCTGGCCTCCAGGTCTATGAAGGCAAAGCTGGGTTGGCCAGTTTGTAACCTCAAGGCCCAGAGAAGACTCCTGCTCTCTCAGTCTCTGAGCACGCTCAAACTTAACAGAGTGAATGCACTCTGTCATGTGCCTCATGGGCCCTTCATTGCAGAATGTGTAAAGCAAGAGGCTTGGAAGTAATGTGATTCTGTGCCAGTTTAAGGCCTGGGGAATTATGATTTTTAAGCAGTTATTTTTATAACTGAGAGTGACAATTTATTGAAGGGAACTGGTAAGGTTTTTATCTCAATACTATTCATGCAGTGATATACCAAGCTTTGTGCTTATTCTTACATTTTAAACAATGTCTTTCTGACTCATTTTTAAGTTTTTTTCTTAACCTCCTCCTTCTTCATTCGCTACAGAATGTTATAACTTTCCTCCTGTTAGTCAAGAGTCTCTACCCACCTAAAATAAGAGAAGTGCACAAATCATATGTATACAGCTCAATAAATTGACAAAAAGTGAACAAACTCACGTAACCGCCACCAGATTTTACCTTTTGTTTATCTTGGAGGCGACTTTCTTTCATCCTTTTTACATTTTTTACAAAAAAATCAGTAATACTTTTTGGAAATAGATGAATATTTAATACTTCAAAAACTGGTGTAAGGAATGGAAAGAGCACTATAAGAAAAAAAGAAAGCACAATGAAAATACAAATCACCTTGAGCAATTATAATTTCCTCTACCAATCAGAAGAGTAAAAGACACCAGGCTTCTCAACAAGGAACCATTCCCTCTATGACCTTTGCTCAGACTCCAAGCACATGGCCGAGGAAGGGCAAGTCCACATATAAGGGCCATCACCAGCGCAGTGAGATCAGCAGCCCCTTCCTTGTCTTCTGGGTGACTAAAGGAACAGGATTACATTCCTGAATGGCTTTGCATTTTACCTATTGAATTAGACTGTTCTTGAATAAACCAGACCAGAGTCTGAGATTTTAATTAATTTCACTGTTCAAGAAGTAGTCAGATGCACATGCATGGACATAGTAGAACACTGGACACCAAAATGTCAATAATTATTGTATCTGAGAGTTTAATTATAGATGAGTCTTATTTCTTCTTGTTATTGAAAAACTCCTGAAAAATTTATAATATATGTGCATTGTCTAATAATATAAATATTAACCAAAATATATGTATATTTAATATGTATATATTAAAACAAAAACCAAAACTTAGCAAACAACTAGAACAGGAACAGAATCAGAGAAATTGGCATCACATGGAGGGTTATCAGCAGGGAGGGGGAGGGGAAGAATGGCGGGGAAAGGTACAGGGAATAAGAAGCATAATTGGTAGGCATAAAATAGACGGGAAAGGTTAAGAATAGTATAGGAAACACAGAAGTCAAAGAACTTATATGTACAACCCATGGACATGAACTAAGGGGGGAAATGCTAGAAGGTTACAGGGTGCAGGGTGGAGGAGGGTAAAGGGGGAAAAATTGGGAAAACTGTAATAGCATAATCAATAAAATATACTTAAAAAAGAAAAGCTTCACAGAAGGCAAAAAAGTGCAAAGCTTATAGTCATTAAACTACAAAACATTGTTGAAATACATTAAAGTAGATCTAAGTAAATGGGAAAACATCCATGTTCATGGATCATAAATCTTCATATTGTTACGATGGCAATACTACCCAAGTTGATATACAGATTTAATGCATTCTCTATCAGACTCCTAGCTTGTTTTTTCAAAGAAATTGACAAGCTAAATTTAAAATTTTTATAAATTGCATAGAATTCTTTTTTTCAGAATTAGCTAAATCTGAATAAAAGAATGAACTTGTAGAACTCACAATTCCCAATTAAAAAATTTACCACAAAGTTATAATAATTGGGGCAATGTTGTGCTGGCATAAGGATACATATGGAGATCAACAGAATATAAATAAGAGTCCAAAATAAACTCATGTACCTAAGGTCAACTAAATTTTTAAAAAGTTAATTTTTTAATTACAGTTGAGATACTATATTATATTAGTTTTAGGTGGTCAATATAGTGATCAGACATTTATAAGTGTATATCTTATGAAAGATCACCCTGATAAGTCTATTACCCATCTGATACTATACCTACTTATTATAAAATTATTGACTATATTTTCTATACAATACTGTACATCCCCATGACTATTTTTTTATAACTGGAAATTTATACTTCCTAATTTCTTTTACATATTCTCATCCCCCCACCCCTTCCCATTTGGCAACCATCAACTTGTTTTCTGTATCTATGAGTTTGTTTTTATTTTGTTTGTTTTGTTTTATTTAGAGTCTGCATAGAAGTTGAATCATATGGTATTTGTCTTTCTCTGTCTGACTTATTTCACTTAGCATAATACCTTCTAGTTTCATTCATGTTGTCACAAATGTCAAGATTTCATTTTTTATGGCTGACCAACATTCCATTGCATATATGTACCACAACTTTTTTATTCATTTGTCTATTGATGGACACTTATGTTGCTTTTGTACCTTGGCTATTGTAAATAATATTGTATGAACATAAGATGTGCATATATCTTTTTAAAAAATTTTAGTCAAATTTATTTTCACCCCCTAGAACTTAAATCTCTTACCAGTAAGTGGTGCTTCTTGCTCACTAGGCCCAATGCCATCAATGTTATTAGCCAGTGTGATAGCTTATGGAAGGGAAAGGTGATGAAATTACAACAAAGGCCTGGAAAATTGATAAGTCTTTGCAGTAGGAAAGCCTTATTAGATGAAAGTGAACTACTTTAGGTGGGTCCTTTTGCCAGGGATGAAGAAAATGGCATTCACCAAACCAATAGCTGCATACCAGGTACCAGGGAATAATGTTAAATTATTCAAACAATGAAACAGTATCTGATCAAGCAGCTGCAATTGGAGTCACCACTTAGTAAAGCTTAAATAATCCACTGTCTTTCTCCAAGATCTGTCTTCCTTTTGCATAGGACAAATAGATGAGTTGAATGGGGATGTGATGAGATTCACATCACATAAATGGGTCAAGGATTTGAATAGAAATTTATCTAAAGAAGATACGAAGATGGCCAACAAACATATACGAAGTTGCTCAAAATCATTAGTCATTAGGGAAATGCAAATCAAAACCTGACAATGAGATACAATGTCATACCCATTAGAATGACCATAATAAAAAAGATAGAAAAATGTCAACAAAGTATTGGTGAGGGTGTGGAGGAATGGAACCTTTATATGTTACTGGTGGAAATATAAAATGGTGTAGCTATTGTGAAATAAAGTTTAGCAGTTCCTTAGTAAGGTAAACACAAATTAATATAGAATTTACCAATTCCACCCTGGAGTAGAAGACCTGAAACCAAAAAGACCCCAAAAGAATTGAAACAGGTAGGTAATTAAAAAAAACAACCTTGTTCAGAATGTTTATAGCAGTATTATGCACAATAGCCAAAAGGTATTGACAACCCAAATGTCCCTCAGCTGATGAATGAATAAACCTAATACAGAATGTTCATACAATGGAATATTATTTGGCCATAATAAAATATAAAGTACTGATACATGCTAAAACATGGATTAACCTTGAAAACATTATGTTAAATTTTAAAAAGACAGAAACAAAAACCCACATATGTGATTCTCTTCATGTGAAGTGTCCAGAATAAGCAAATCTATAGAGACAGAAAGTTGATCACGGATTGCTTTAGGCTAATGAGATTGAGATGTTAAAGTCAAAAAGTATCATATGTCTAAGTTGACAAAAATGTTCTAATAATTAATGTGATGACTGCACATAACTTTGAATTTATGAAAAACCTTTTTTTTCAGTTTCATTGAGTTGTAATTGATAAGCAGTACTATATAGGTTTACATCATAATGGCTTGTTCTACATATATTGCAGAATAATTACCATTCTAAGTTCAGTTAACAAAAATCACCTCACATAGTTAAAAAACTGTTTTTCTTTCAATGTGATGAGAACTTTAAGAGTCTACATTCTTGTTTATCTTAAAACTGAGAGTTTGTACCTTTTGACCACCTTCATCTAATTCCCCCACCCTCAACCTCTGCCCATGATAATTCCAAATCATTTCTTGTTTTTCTATGAGTATAAGTATTTTTTTTAGATTCCACATATAAGTGAGAGCCTATAGCATTTGTCTTTCTCTTGCTGACTTACTTCACTTAGCATAATGCCCTCAAGGTCCATCCATGTTGTCACAAATGACAGGATTTCCTTCCCTTTTATGGCTGAATAGTGTTCTATCTATCTATCTATCTATCTATCTATCTATCCATCCATCTATCTATTTATCGTCTATCTATCTATATATGCAGTATTTTTATTCATTTATCTGTTGACAGATACTAGGTCATAAAATTGATAGAATGGTACATCTTTAAATGGATAAATGATACAATATATAAATTATATCTCCAAAACCTTTTATAGAAAGAGGTGGTGAAAGAGAGACACAGAGAGGGAGAAGAGGACAGGAGAGGTGGAAGAAAGAAAAAGAAATATAACAGTCTACGTACATATGATGAGAATGAATGGATCGAGAAATCTAAATCTTAAGAGCTTCTGGGTTTTTTCCACGAAGGGATCTTGTGGGTTGTTGAGGGAATCGATGTTCACTCCAAATGATGTGCTAGTAATCACATCCATGCTGTAGGCCCCAAAGATGCTGAGCAGAGAAACAAAGACATGAAATATTAAAATGAGCAACTTTGTAAGCCTTGTTTAACACATACAACAAGCAGGGCATGTAAATTCATACACTCAGGAAAGACAGGTAAAGAGCCACACAACTGTCAAAACCATTAATTGGATCATCTGAAAATCTCTGCTCCTGACACACTCAATCATGAAGTATTCATCAGGTGTCAGTGATGCAGCTGGTTCTGTGCTGGGGTTATGGGGACACCAAGGCAAGTTAGACCCACTTGTGAGCCCAGGGAGATTAGTCAGAGGGATGGAGACCCACAATCAGACAAACTACAGTAGTGTGTTTTGAGTCTGGACAATAGCAGTTTTTCTGTGTTTGAGTAGGACAAAGGGTAAATAATGAGCTCTTCCTAGTGGAAGCATAAAAGGTGACATTGACCTAGGTCTTGCCCCATTGCAGTATCTGTACTCAGAGCTGATTCCTGTTCAGCACATTACAGAAGAGCAGCACCCTGGTCTGAGTTGCCAGGAATGTCATCCCTGCTTCTCTACATTCTTGCTAAAGCTCCAGAAAGACCCACTCTCCTGAACTCCAGCGATCTGAGGTTGCCCCGGGGGCAGA
>JAPYXV010002828.1:0-12796 GCA_028533065.1 Trachops cirrhosus
AGCCAACCTGGCCCCTCTGGCACCAATTCCGGTGTGGGTGGGCCCGTGCACCTGTGGGACCTTCCTTTTCAGTCAGTGTCCCGAAGCTCTATTTCCCGGCGCTGGGATCCTGAGCTGCGCACAGTGCCCCGCTTCACAATGGCCGCCTCGCTGGGTCTGCTGGTCGCCACCTCCCAGCCTGGACCGCCAGCCACTGACACTTGTGCGCCCAGAGCCTGCCTGCTGCCGGTTTGTGTGCCCAGGGTCTGCCTGCTGGGGACTTGCGCGCGTCCCCGGTTGCTCAGGTCTCTGGTTGCTCAGGTCTCTGCTCCGCGTCCCTCACCGGGCCCAACTCCACCCCTCCTACTGGTCTGGTCGATCGAGTCTATTTTCAACTCACTGGTTGTCGGACTGCCAGGCACTTCAATTTTCTGTTATTTCTGGTTGTTATTTTGTTTCTATATCATTGTTGTCCCTATCTTGGTTGTGCGAGGGGGCACAGTGCGTCTACCTATGCCTCCATCTTGGCCGGAAGTCCCAGGAAATGTTTTTTAAAAAGGCTTCCATACCTGTACAGATTCAGTTTTTGTACATAAGCCACTTATTATCATATTTTGTGATGTAATGAGATGTAACATGAAACATACTCATGACTACATTTGCCCCAAAACTGATCCTTTGGAGGGATAGATCACATGGCAAGATTCTTAGAAAGTACATACGTATAGTCAGGAAGATAAAATGTGGTGATACTTATGCAAGCTTGGAGAAACTTGAGAAATAAAAAGAGGATAACTATTTTCCAACCAGAAGAAGTGCATGCATTTGCTGCATGGGCTTCATTAAAGTGCCAAGCAATAAGTAATCTGATTTTAAATTAGGATTCTCCCAGTTTAAACATTCAGACAGCTTTTATTTTTCTATTTCTTGTCAGTTCTCTCTCTTCTCCCCTCACCTACCTTTCCTGCTCAAATCTACTGAATAAACCTATTTTGGGCAAGTTAGACCAATTTAACTAAAAGGTCAGTTTAGTCCTGATTCTTAAACAGTTTTTTAAAGAGTGCTCAAGTAGCAGCATGCCATCTTATGCATTAGTCTTTTAAATGTATTATTTAAAGCACAGAACTTTCTGATCAAGAGGTAGACTTGAAATTATGACCTCCTAGAGGGTTTTAGTTTCTTTAGTTTCTTTAGTATCTATGAACCACTAAATAAGGTTTTCTCCATAGGACAATGCTATAAATTTTTATATGTATTTTTGGAATCTATTCTTTTACTGAAAATTAAACTAATTTTAAATTTAACTTTTTAGGATAAATTGTCCAAACTTACTTCTGATGAAGAATTAAATATACATTTTGGAAATAATGGTTTATTTGCTTCATTTTGGAGAAAAGTTAAAAGTAAATATTCTGAGTTTGCTGAAGTTAAAGTTTGTTTTCCCATTCATGTTTTGTTTTATTCCTTGTGCTATTACAGTTGTCCCACTTTTTCATCCCATTGCCCCTCTCCACCCATCCTGTCCCCCACTTCCATAATCAGTCCCCTCACCATTGTTCATGTCTATGGGCCCTTCATATATGTTTTTGATTAACCCCTTCACTTTCTTTCAATCAGTCCCCATCACCCCCACCCCCACTTACAGGTGCCAGTCTGTTCCATGATTCTATTCCTCTGGTTCTATTTTACTCATTAGTTTATTTTGTTCATTAGATTCCTCTTGTAAGTGAGACCATGGTAATTTTCTTTCAACAACTGGCTTATTTCACTTAGCGCAATACTCTTCAGTTCCATCTGAACTGTTGCAAAAAGGAGGAATTCCTCCTTTCTTTCTGCTGCATAGTATTTCATTGTGTAGATATACCATAGTTTTTTTATGCACTCATCTATTGATGGGCATTTACGTTATTTCTGGCACATGGCTATTGTAAATAGTGCTGCTATAAACATGTCAGTGCATAAATTCTTTTGAATTGGTGTTTTGGTATTCTGAGGGTATATACCCAGCAGTAGATTGCTGGGTCAAATAATAGTTCCAGTTTTAGTATATTTTAAGTATATTTTATTGATTATGCTATTACAGTTGTCCCATTTTTTTCTCCCTGTTATTCCCCTCCACCCTGTACATGCCCTTCCACCAGCATTCCCCTGCCCCACTTAGTTCATGTCCATGAGTTGTACATAAAAGTTCTTTGGCTTCTCCATGTCCTATAATATTGTTAACTTCCCCCTGTCTATTTTGTACAGACCATTCATGCCTCTTATTCCTTGAACCTTTTCTCCCATTCTTCCCCACCTCCTCTCTGCTGATAACCCTCCATGTGATTTCTATTTCTGTCATTCTGTTTCTGTTCTAATTGTCTGCTTAGTTTGTTTCTGATTCTATTTTTTGTTTGTTTCTTTGTTTTTAGGTTCAGTTGTTGATAGTTGTGAGTTTGTTGTCATTTTACTGTTCATACTTTGATCACTTTTTTCCTTATATAACATTTCATATAATAAGGGCTTGGTGATGATGAACTCCTTGAACTTGACCTTATCTGAGAAGCACTTGATCTGCCCTTCCACTCTAAATGAAAGCTTTGCTGAATAGATTAATCTTGGATGTAGGTCCTTGCCTTTCATGACTTCAAATATTTCTTTCCAGCCCCTTCTTGCCTGCAAGGATTCTTTTGAGAAATCAGCTGACAGTCTGATGGGAACTCCTTTGTAGGTTACTGTCTTCTTATCTCTTGCTGCTTCTAAGATTCTCTCTTTAATTTTTATCTTAGGTGACTTAACAATGATGTGCCTTGGTGTGTTCCTCTTTGGGTTCAACTTCTTTGGGACTCTCTGAGCTTCCCAGACTTCCTGGAAGTCTATTTCCCTTGCCAGATTGGGGAAGTTTTCCTTCATTATTTGTTCAAATAAGTTTTCAATTTCTTGCTCTTGTTCTTGTCCTTCTGGAACCCTTATAATTTGGTTATTGGAACATTTCAGGTTGTCTCAGAGATTCCTCAGCCTCTCTTCATTTTTTTGGATTCTTGTTTCTTCATTCTATCTTGGTTGGATATTTATTTCTACCTTTTGTTTCAAATCATTGCTTTGAGTACTGGTTTCCTTCCTGTCACTGTTGGCTCCCTGAATATTTTGCTTTATTTCATTTTGGGTATCCTTAATTTGTTTTTTCATTTTTTGACCAAGCTCATTCCGTACATCATGTGATTCTGAGGCAACATTCTCTGGTAAACATCCATAGCAAATGGAAAATCTTGTGGTGGGTATTATGCTAATAGTGAACAATCAGTCCTACCCCCCTGGTTTGGGGACTTTTGAAAGGGTTTACAATTAAAAATCAGGAAACAGATAAAAACCTGGGAGAGTTCTGGCCAAGATGGAGGTGTAGGTAAAAACTCTTCTTTGCACAAGCAAAAGGAGGATAAGAACCAATCTAAAATCAATAAACAACCAGAAGTGCCAGAAAATCAAACTGCATGGATCTCTGACAACCAAAGAATTAAAGAAACAGTCAAACAGAACAACCAGACCGTTAGGAACCTGGGGCAAGGTGGTGGACCAAGAGGGTGGGGCCAGCTGAGAGAAACTGTGGTGAAGAGGTAGACTGTGCAGGTGGAGCTGGTTGAACGGGAAACTGAGATTCAGAACTGACTGTGGACTACAGCAGTTGCCACAGTGGTAGAAACTCCCAGTCTCACACAGAGTTCATTGGAAAGTGGGCTAGTGCCCAGCAGGCAAGCCACATTGTTCCCTCTCTGGCCCCTCCCCCACAGGCAACACTGCAGCACATCAAGGAGGGTTGCCCTGCCCTGGTGAATACCTAAGGCCCCGCCCCCTTACAACTTAACAGGTACACTGGGACAAAGAAATATGGCCCAGATGAAAGAACAGAGCAAAGCTTCAGAAAGAGAACTAAGCGATGAGGAGATAGCCAACCTATCTGATGGAGAATTTAAAGCCCTGGGAATCAAAATGCTCACAGAACTGATCTAGTGTGTCTTAAAGCCACTATATCCTTGTTCATTTTTTGTCTGGAAGATCTGTCCATTGTTGACAATGGGGTGTTAAAATCCCCTGCAATGACTGTACTGCTGTGGATCTATTTCTAAAAGTCCTTCAAGATTTTCTTTATATATTTTGGTGCTCCTATTTTGGCTGCTTATATGTATACTTGGGTTATAACCTCTTGTTGTTCTGACCCCTTAAATATTATGTCATGACCTTTTCTGTCTTTTGTTACAGTCTTTGTTTTCAAGTTTATTTTGTCAGAAATATTTCTATGCCAGCTTCCCTTTGCCTCCATTTTCATGGAATATTTTTTCCATTACTTCACTTTCAGCCTGTGTAGATACTTTTTCTGATATGGCTCTCTTGTAGACAGTATGTGTGAGTCCTGTTTTCTTTTTTTTAATTTTTATTTTAGTTTATTCAGTACAGTTTCTATCCTTTATTCCCATTCCAGCCCACCGACCCATCCCTCCTCCCCTCCCTCCCATTTCCAACCCCCCTAGTTTTGTCCATGTGTCCTCTATATTTGTTCTTGTAAACCCTTCCCTTCTCCCCTGAAATTCCCCTGAAATTCCCTCCCCTCTCCCCACTGGTCACTGACAACCTGTCCTCTATTTCAGTGTCTTTTGTTATATTTTACTTGTTTCTTTATTTTGTTGTTTAGGTTCCTGTTAAAGGCGAGATCATATGGTATTTGTCTTTCACTGCCTAGCTTATTTTGCTTAGCATAATGCTTTCCAGCTCCATCCATGCTGTTGCAAAGGGTATGAGTCATGTTTTCTTATCCATTCAGCTACCCTGTATCTTTTGATTGGAGCATTTAAACCATTTACATTTAAGGTTATTATTGCTAGGTATTTATTCATTGCCAATTTTCCCTTTGTTCTTGTATTCTTTTCTCTATCTTTTCTTCTTCTTAAACAGTTTCTTGCAATGCTGGTTTGGTGGTAATGTACTTCTTTTGCCTTTTTTTTTTTTCCTGGGAAGCTCTTTATTTTACCTTCCATTTTAAATAAGAGCCTTGTTGGATAGAGGAGTCTTGGTTGCAGGTCCTTGCTTTTCATTGAATGAAATACTTCATGCCAATCCCTTCTGGTCTGTAGTGTTTTTGTTGAGAAGTCAGCTGAGTCTTGTCAGAGCTCCCTTGTAAGTAACAATTATTTCTCTCTTGATGTGTTTAAGATCCTCTCTTTGTCTTTAAACTTTGCCATTTTAATTGTGATGTGTCTTGGTGTAGGCCTCTGTGGATTCATCTTGATTGGGATTATCTGTACTTCCAGAACCTGTGTGACTATCTCCTTCACCAAGTTAGGGAAGTTTTCTGTCATTATTTCTTCAGACAGGCTTTCAATCCCTTGTTCCCTTTCCTGTCATTTGTATCCCTGTACTGCAAATATTGTTATGCTTCATGCTGTCCCAAAGCTCTCTTAGGCTATCCTCATTCATTTTAAGTCTTTTCTCATTTTGTTGCTTTGACTGGGTGTTGTTTTCCACCTTGTCTTCCACATTGCTGATTTGACCCTCTGCTTCACCTAGCCTGATTTTAATTCCTTCTGGTATATTCTTCATTTCATATATTGCATTCTTCAGTTCCAGCTGGTTCTTATTCAGAGCTTCTATGTCCTTTTTAATGCTGGTGTAGTTCTCATTAAGTTCCTTGAGCATCATTATAACCATTACTTTGAATTTTATGTCAAATAATTTGCTTGCCTCAATTTCACTTTCCTCTTTTTCTGGGAATGCCTCCTTTTCTTTTGCTTGGAGGTTGTTTCTTTGTTTCCCAATTTTAGCTGTCTCTTTTTGTTTGTTTCTATGTATGAGATAGATCTGCTTTGAGTCCATGTATTGTGGGGTGGACTTACATGGTAGAAGTCCTATGGGACCCAGTGGTGCAGATTCCTTGACCTCCTGATCTGGATGTTCTGAAAATGATCTTTATGTAGGTTATGTGGGCTCTCCTGTTGGATTTGGGTCTTGAATGTTGTTGGCTTGTTCATTGGTGCAGTCCCCCTCTAGCTGGCTGACATAGAGGCTTAACCCTCACCACATCTTGTATGCTGCTGGGTTCTACCTATGGATATGGCTCTGATGTAGTCTGAGGTTGGTGTAATCAAATGTCAGGTGCTGTCCAAATCTAGCCCTTGGCAGCCTGTTTGAAGCTATAAGTGGTCAACAGTGTGTGGTTGATTCCTCCAGGCTTGACTGCAGCCAGGATGGGCCCAGCTGCTCTGCAAAGCTGGGTTTTATTAGCTCTGGGTCTAAGGGGTCATCAGCAAATAACCCAAGTCACTGCAGGATCCACCTCTGCCTGCTGGCTTGCTGTCAGTTTTCGACTAGTTGCAGACCCAACTGTTTCTGAGAGGGCTTCTGTAGGAAGGGGGTTGGGACTCCTGGATCTTCCCTGGCAGGTGCCTTTTAGACTTCAGAGAAGATGGTGGGTGTGCTCCCCACCCTCAAGCCACTAGTCTGAGTCTGTCTGAGAATTTTTCTCAGTACTTAGCAAGGTGGGCCTGCTGTAGGCTAATGGGTGGAGTCTTCAGAGCCCATATTTTGGGTCTGCTGGAAACTGAGTGGGTGTTTCTATGGCTCTCCTGTGAGAGGGAAGTGCTAGTCTGTTTCCCGGGAAAGTGTATGATATGCTGCACCCTACAGCCTATCTCTGACACACTCCAAGTCCGCATACGTTGTTGTCTCCTCTGCAAGGGTTGAGATGCATGATGGGAGAAATGAAAGAAGAAAAAAAACCCAGACAAAACAAGATGAAACACAGAACTAAACACAAAAAAGAAAAACAAGGATGCATGGTGGGGCAACCAGGATTCCAGAGGGCGGGGGGATAGATATCCCACAGGGTAAGGCAACTGCTTTTCCCCTGGGAGGGGCTTGCTCTTAAGAAAGATGGCTGCTGCAGAATCCAGGTATATCCCAGCACATAAAAGCCCATGGCCACTGCCCCATATCTCTCCCATGTCTCCTGCTCCAGACTCTTCTCATGCCACTCCAGTTTGTGCCACACTCCTTTCTCTTGGGCCCAAGGTGAGGGGTAATGAACACCAAACCTGTGCTTTGGACCCTTTAAGAATTAAGGAAGAAAAACAATAGTGGCTTTTTCTCCAGCATGTCTCCTCTCTCCCCAGCAGAGACAACATCATGGCCTTTCACCACTGGGGGCCTCATGGTCTGCTGATGCTGGCATTGATGCTCTGTGCTTGGGAGCCCAGTTTGTGGTCCCAACTTCTCTCCTTTGCAGGGGAGGCTCCCACAGCTGCACCACTGCCTCAGATAGCCTCCCATGTGAACGGTTGGCCCCTTTAACAGCCTCACCCTTCCTATTGGTTGTGGTGCTTTTTCCCCCCATCCTCAGTTAAAAGTCTCTTTTCCAGGTAGTCTTTGGTTTTGGGGGGTGTCTAGTCCTCTCTTTAGTTTTATTTCCAATTTGGTTCTGGGAGGAGATGTGCAATATATCCTCCTGCCCCACCGCCATCTTCCCAAACCCCATGACTTAATGTTTTTAAATAAATGTGTCCCACATGTTTGAATACTTAGGTGATTTCAAAGACTTATTTTTACTTTACTAAGGTATAGTGGTCAACTCTAACTCATTAATGGTATTGCCTATTGATATTTAAACTACTTACAAAATGACTCTAGATCCATAAAGGCCATGCATTCTTATTTAATATTTCATTGTAATGGGTTAACTTGGCTAGTGTTTTAATAATGTTAAAAAGCTATGCCTGTGCTTGGAGTCAGGGAGATGGGCATGGCCCTAACCCATGATGCAATGTAGGCTGAGGTGCTTCCTGTGCTTACGAGAGCAGCTCAGAGGCTTGGAGGCAGCTTCTGCATCATGGAGCCACTCCTGCCTGGACTAACTATGGCAGACAGAAAAGGAAGAAGAGTTGTCAAGGAACATGTATAAAGGACACATGGACAAAGCCAAAGGAGAGTAGGATGGAGGGTGGGAGGTGAGGATGGTTAGGGGCAGGCAGCTGTGGAAGGAAAATGGAGACAACCGTACTTGAACAATACCAAAGAGAGAGAGAGAGAAGGCAAAAAATACAGTGTGCTAGCAGGTGTAGCTGATTGTGGGAGGAGTTGGAAATGGGATTATGGAAGAGGTTCTAGGTTGGGATTTAAACAAAAAGGTGGGTTGCCATGTGGGATGGGGACTGCACAGGGATCTGGCAGGACCATGTGGGGAAAAAAAGGGGTGAAAGGACCCTTGCTGGTCAGCCATGAGAAGGTGCCACGTGGTTTTGGATTAAGAACTGGAGATTGTATAGAGGAAGATGGTGGCGAGGTAGGAGGGAGCAGATTCCACTCCCCACTCCACACATGGGAGAAAAACCTAGCTGATCTATGGAGGAACAGAGCAAACAGCCAACAGTACCCCAGCATATATGAAAATAGGAGACCAAAAATTGTAGCACACATTGAAAAACCAGACGGTAAGGAGAGTGCTTCAGGACAATAAGGTCCCAGGGACCAACATGTAGACCAGGGCAGCTGCAGCCCCAGGCCAAGTCTGCCACAGGGTTCTTGGGAGAGAGCTGGGTCAACTGCTCCCTCCCTGGCCAGACAAGGTTTGAGCAGCACCAGGAGAGACCTGGTTGCTTGCAGTTGCAGAGAGGGGAATAAGGACTAAGTGGCAAACACACAGGGGCTGTGAGCACCCATAGAGTCTGTGGACACCAGCAGGGGAGACTTGAGAGTCATGCTGTGACAGGCCCTGAAATGGATAGTCCTTGGTCTGGCTGGAGAATTGGGTTATGCGAGAGGCCAGGCTGCTGTACAGAGCGGCAGGCTTGAGTAGGAGGAATTTCTCAAAAAGAAAAAGTGAAAAAGAGACACTGTTTGGGAATTTGCCTGCAGCAGTTGCTCTGGCCTCCTCCCCACCCAGCCAGGCAGAGCTTCTGAGGTGGCACAGGAAGCCCTGTGGCACCCCCACAGCACTGGGAAGGGTACACTCCGAACCTGTGGGGCTGGAGGCAGCCTGGCCAAGTGCGCGAACCCACAACCCCAGGAGAGTGCTCTTTGAGGAAGGCCCCAGCCCACAGGGATAACCCTGGGGAGAGTGTGCTCTGAGGAAGGCCTGGATCCTGCACCCAAGGCCCCTCAGAGAGGTGCCAGGCTAGCTCTGGGGAGAGTGTGCTCAAGGCTGACTGAGGGCGGAGGATCCAGAAGGTAGAAAAGCCCCTCAGCTTGCTACAGCCAGCAAGACCAGAAAAACTGGTGTGGCCAGTTTGAAAGGAGCAAGAGGTTTTTTTCCCCCCTTTCTTTTTTTATTCAAAGTAATTTTTAATTTTTTAATTTTTATTACTTTTATCTCTCAATTCCTTTTTCTTCTCTCTCCTTCTGTCTTGTTTTATTTCTTCTTCCTTTCTTTCCAATTTGATCTCTTCTTCTTTTCTTGTTCTGCTTTTTTTTTAAATACCCACAAGTGAGACAAAAAGACGTGGAACTGTGGAAAGACCAGAATTGGACCCAAAGAGGGGGCATCCCAACAGTTGAGACAGTGAGACAAATTTCACTTTCCTATTACAGAGAACCTGCAAGGTACTGCATATTTGTATTATCATTTTTTTCATTATTCTTACATCTTTTATTTTAATAGTATTTTTATATTCCTCTTCTTTCTGTTTACTTTCCTTCACTTGGCTGGTTATATTGTATCATTTGACAGGTTTCCCCTATTCTCTCTTTCATAGTATATTGCTAATTTATTGTCCTTCACTTCACTTGTGTTCCATTAGTACACTACTCAAGGTCCTATACTCCCTATTCTTGTTATCCAGATCACATAGATTCTATCATATGATTGTTGCTCCATTACTATTTTAAATAATTGCTGTTCCATACAATTGTAAATACTATACAACACCCCTCCCAGATCTTAGCCCACTTCATGGGTTCCTGAACTCCATTACTGTAGTGGTTAACTCTATTCCCTCACACATTACATCTATTTACTACCCTTTACTCTCACCTTACCTCAGAATCTGACCTTCCACAACCTCACTGCCTTCTAGATCCAACTCACAAAACTTCCCTCCCCAACAAGAGTCTTATTTTCTTTCCATCCTTTCTAAAAAGTAGCTAGTTGGGTGGAATGTCATGGTTAACACTATACATAGCCAAAGGATCTCCTATCTCATCTCTACTGGCTGCTACTGTAAATATCATAGAACACTCTCTTCCTGTCTTAAACCATTTTGCCTTACCCCTCCAGCTGATCACAAAAACAGAGTTTGTGGAAGCTCTGATAAACAGGATACCTGCTGGAAGAGGAAACCCACCAACAAAGGAACCACCAACACATAGCAACAGAAGAAGGTGAAGGAGGGAGCGGAAGCCACACTAACATCAATCCAGGGCCTATCTGTAAATACAACTAAATAGTGGAGAAATTACCCAAAACGAACAACTGAAAAAGGGCAAGAGAGATCCTCAAAACCTTGTACACACAGAAAAAGCAGCTTCAACACAACCTGCCCTCATCAGCACAACAAAATACAAGAAGTGGAGACAGAGTGACCCTCAGTGAACCAGCTGGTAGGAAGGACCCACCAAAGAAAGACCCAACAACAATCAAAACCCAAAAATAAACACAGAGCCAACGTAAACAACAGCTCAAGACCAGTGAGCTTGGGAGATCAAGGAGATTGCAGCACTGATTCTCACAGGTATTCTACTACAGAAGATCGCACCAGAAACCCAGGGAGCCAGAAGAGGTGAATTTAAGAAGCTAAGGCTAACAAGAAGAGTCTCATAAGCAGTGGGAAGACAAAGAAACAATCCTCAAATGAAAGGAAAGGAGGAATCCTCAGAAAGAATGCTAAATGAAATAGAGGCAACTCAACTATCAGATACTGAGTTCAAAGCAATGGTTATTAGGAAGCTCAACGAACTCACAATGAGCAACCAGAAACTACAGGGAAACTATAATAAACTCATTGCAAACTATGTCAACATGAAAAAGGAAATAGAAACTATCAACAAGGGCCAAGAGGAAATGAAGAATACAATTTCTGAACTGAAGAACATGGTAGAAGGAATCAAAAGCAGGATTGATGAAGTAGAAGACTGGATCAGCAAATTAGAGGACAAAGTAGAAAAAAACACCCAGAAAGAACAAGAAAAGGAAAAGAGGCTCAGAAAGAATGAAGAAGGATTAAGAGAAATGCAAGACAATATGAAACATAATAATATCCATACAAAAGGGATACCAGAAGGAGAAGAGGAACAGCAAGGGATAGAAAGCCTATTTGAAAAAGTAATCATGGAAAGTTCCCTCATTTGATGAGAGAAAAAGTCACACAAATCCAGGAAACACAGAGAGTCCCACACAAGAGGAACCCAAAGAGGCCCACTTCAAGACATATCATCATTAAAATGGCAAAATTCCAAGACAAAGACAGAATCTTAAAGGCAGCAAGGGAAAAACAGGAAGTAACATACAAGGGACCCCCAATAAGGCTAGCAGCTGACTTCTCAATGGAAACGCTCCAAGCCAGAAGAGAATGGCAAGAAATATTCCAACTAATGACAACCAGCGGCCTGCAACCAAGGCTACTTTACCCAGCAAGGCTCTCAATCAAGATAGAAGGCCAAATAAGAAGCTCCCAAGACAAAAGAAGTCTAAAAGAATACACCTCCACCAAACCAGCTCTTCAAGAGATGCTAAAGGGACTGCTTTAAGGAAAGGAAGGAAAACAGAGACAGAGAGAGAGAGGAACACAGGTACATAAATGGCAATGAATAAGTACCTATCAATAATAACCTTAAATGTAAATAGATTAAATGGTCCAATCAAAAGACTTAGAATAGCTGAATGGGTAAGAAAGCATGAACCACACATATGGTGCCTACAAGAGACCCACCACAGGAGGAAAGACCTACACAGGATGAAAGTGTAGGGCTGGAAACAAATTTTCCAAGCCAATGGACAGGAAAAAAAGCCACGGTAGCAATACTCATATCAGAGAAAATACACTTCTAAAAAAGGGCCATAAAGAGAGACACAGAAGGTCACTTCATAATACTCAAGGGAAGAATCCACCAAGAAGACATAAACATTGTAAATATATATGCAGCCAACATAGGAGCACCCAAATACATAAAGAAAACCTTGGAGGACTTCAAGAAAGATATTGACAGCAATGCAATTATAGTGGGGGATTTTAACACCCCACTGTCAAAAATGGCCAGACCTTCCAAACAAAATATCAACAAAGATATTGTGGTATTGAACAATGCCCTAGATGAAATGGCCTTAACTGATATATATATAGAGCCCTTCATCCCAAAGAAGCTAAATACACATTCTTTTCAAATGCACATGGAACATTTTCAAAGATAGATCACAGGATAGGACACAGAACAAGCCTCAACAAATTCAAGAAAATTGAAATGATACCAAGCATATTCTCAGATCACAAGGGAATGAAACTAGAAACCAACCCCAAGGAAAAATACCCAAAACACTCAAAATCATGGAGATTAAATAGCATGCTATTAAACAATGAATGGGTCAAGAATGAAATTAGGGAAGAAATCAAAAAGTTTCTGGAAACAAATGAAAATGAACTCACAACAACCCAAAACTTATGGTACACAGAGAAGGCAGTCCTGAGAGGGAAGTTCATAGTGATACAGGCCTACCTAAAAAAGATAAAAACATTTCAAACAAACAACCTAACTCTACATCTACAAGCACTCGAGGAACAACAACAAAAACAGCCCAGAGCAAGTAGAAGGAAGGAAATAACCAAGATCAGAGCAGAATTAAATGACATAGAGACTAAAAGCACCA
>JAPYXV010002829.1:0-12795 GCA_028533065.1 Trachops cirrhosus
AAAAAAAAAAAGAAAACTGCTGGTCTAGATCAATAAATATAGAAGCTGATCTGCAGCCCATGGATTCCCTGATGAATAAGTTCTGCCTAAGGAGAGTTGAGGGTAATTAGCTGAACCAGTAAGATTCTAGAATACTAGAAGGAACAGAGGAGTACTAGAGTTATAGGAAAGTAATATAACCCAAATGAAGGGAAGAGAAAATAGCACTCAGAAGGAGAAGTGAAGAGAAAGTAATGAAGCATCAGAATAAGAATCAACAGATGCCTGCTTCTCAGGGAAAACCACTAGAGTTTCTATGGATTCACCAAAGTAAAGCCTAATCAAGGCTCTCTTCTCTCTCCCTTCCTCCTTCCTTTCCTCATTCTTCTTTTTCTCTGCACGAAGTAACAGTCTTTTCGTTCCTTACAAACAGCCTTCCAAACACAAAATAGTTGCTTAAGTCCCTTACCTTATTAGGAGGCAGTCACAAACAAATTGGTAAAAGTAGGCAGGTAGGCAATTCAATGGTTTTTTGAGAGCCTAATCAGATCACTGATAGACACTGTGGATACACCATAAAAAAACAGGTATGGTCCCTGCCCTTATGCTCTTTGCACAAAATCACCATTTATTTTCAGGGTTCTATGAAAATAAACATATTAAATAATGATAATCTTAAACTGGTAAGTTTTCAGAAAGAACTAGACATCTAGGTTATATTTATAAAGTGATGACAAACATATCTCAATTTACTGGTAAAGCACACTAGAGGACTCCATGTAAAAATAACAAATTTCAAATTTCTAATATTGGTATTTCTTGCCTAAATCAACTATAAATCTCTATTTACCAAGAAAAATAATTTAAAAGAAAATAACAGATTTCTTTCCCTTTGCTGTTCTCTGTAAGTTATAGAAAGTAAAATTTCAAATACTCTATTTAATATAGCCTAATGCACTATTATCTGAAAAACAACCCCTTTATAACTGATCATTTCAAATGAACAAAGCAGAGTAAATGACTGTGAGGACAAATCATAGGTTTGAAGGAAAAAAATGCCAATATGGGGATAAATGGGATCTTTTAATTATATTTATAAAAATACATAAAGTTAATAGAAAATATAGGGAGAGAAAAATAAAAGTGTACAAAGAGAATCTGGAGATGCAGAATGATTACTAAGATTATTTGTTTATAAAAATCACTGTTTGATATATTTATCAACTGAATTTACTTTTAAATGGCTGAAACTGTTATGTGGTTTACCAAAATACTTTCTGGAATAGGAGATGTTTAAATCTGAAATACATTTTCATTACAGAATAAACTGTGTATCACTGCACTTAAAAGAATGTAACATCTCTTAGTTTCAACCAATTGATAAGCAACCGACACTCAATTTTATTTGTGTCAACATTCATTTATTCAGCCAACGTTTATTAAACATTTACATTGTATGAGGCACGTTGAAGACACAAAGAGTCAGACTGGCAGAACTGCGTATAACTCACTGTATACAGCCTATGATGTATTCCAGAGTAGATGTATACAAAAAGTGATGTGGGAAGGTATCATTTTAGCCATTACAATTTACTTCATTATTTTCCAAATGTTGAGTATTAAAGCTGCATATAGCTTTCACTATTATAAATAATGCTGTGCTGAATATCTTTGTATAAAGAGATTTAGGGGGTATATTTTGTGGTATTTAGGCTAGTTTCTTTAGGAATATTCCCAGATGTGATTTTACTGGGGTTTAGGTTATACATATCTTTAAAGTTTTTGTTGATAATATGCTAACAAAAATGTTTTACCAATTTTGTTTCCATCAGCTGAACAAATATCCATTTAACCCATGAACTCCAAAAGTGAAAAACAGCATCAAAAATGTGTGTGAAATTTTTTATTATATACTAATTTAAGGTAAAATTTCTTAAATGGATCTGTGGATGAGATCTGTTTTCAGTAATACAATTCTGGGATTGATGTAACCCCTGGGCCTGAGATACACAAACATACACACAAACAACACCAGCTGGGAAGTTACTGCAATAGCCCAGAAGAGATGATGTGGCCTAAGAGCTGTTTAGACACTGAAGATAAGGAAAAACTAACATCATTTTTAAGTTTCATCGTCATGTATCCTTCCTCAGTTGCATCACTACTGAATGATCAGCCACCTTTTCTGGTGAGGATTCTATTATTGTCTTCAGCTGGCTGCTTTAAGTAGTTATATGAAGGTGAAATGCAAAATTTTAAAAATTATCAAAGCAGCTCATAAATTCTACTGTAAACTTTTTTTACCTAAAGTTTTTTTCCTCCACTTACTTTCTATCCCTGTATGTATTTAAAGTTGATGAGATCAAATACAAAAGAAATAGGACTGCATCATATCCAAAAGATTCACTTTAAAACCATAAGCTGAAGTTCTGGCCTCCTATAATAGTGATACCTTTCCTTGGCTTTTATTTCAAATCCAAAATGCTAGGGACTGAATTCCTACTTCATGTAGCCACATGTGACTAAATTTAAATTAATTAAAATTAAATAAATTTAAAAATGAAGCTTCTCAATCATGCTAGTCACAATTCAAGTGCTCAACAGCCACATGTGGCTATGGCTATCTACAGGAGAGTGCAGACATTTTGCACCCACAGGAGGTTCATAGTGCTGCTCTAGATTCATTTGATTTTTTTTAAAAAAATCACATTTCAAGCATTTCAATGCCTTTCTGAAATGTTAAATGAGTGCTCTGCAGAGTTATTGCTTTGATGGTTACTCCTACTCAATCCCATAACCAAGCATAATTGCAGAAATCCTCTTAACCAAATTAAGAGTGAATGCAGATAGGGGCAATGCAGGAAAAGAAAAAAATCAGTTCCAAAGAATCCTTCTCAATTTCTGCTACATTACAGTCTCCAGAAACAAATCAAGGAATTTTTTCTCTCGCTCTCCCCCTTTAAAAATTATGGTAAAAAACACATGAGATCTACCCTCTTAACAATTTAGTGTACAATACAGTATTCTTAACTGTAAACACAATCTTGTACAGCAGATGTATAGGACTTTCATTTTCCTAATGGCAAAGTTACACCATTGAATAACTTCTCATTTCCCTTACCCTCAAACCACTACTTTCTGCTTTTTGTGTAAGCACACTCTTCAGATCCCAGCTGAGATGCTCCCTACGTAGTCACGAGCTTTCTCCACTTCCCTGCACAATTCAGATCAGCCTCTTTCTGTGCAAGAGCTCCCCTTGCTAGGCTTCCATAACCCTGAACCACCCAATACACTTCTCTTAAGTGAGTTTCTTCCATGGTTTCATCTTCGTGACACAAACAAAATGCTACCAACAGTCACTATTGAGGAAGAGAGTAGAGGAAGTAAAGTAGAAAGCAGGGCATATGGTGTGAAAATGAACAAACCAAACAACTGACTCCTGCATCTTTTACATCTACCTAGGAGGTAGTTCTTTTTAGCCCTTCAGACTGGCTTTGGGCATTTGGAACTGTCTGTGATACCATCTGTTTGTAGTATTAGCACCTTCAAATCAACATGTTTCAAACTAATCTGCTACCCCAAACTAGTCACTCCTGCTCACTTTCCTCTACAAGTTATAAAATCACTACACACACTAGTAACCCTGGCTCCAATTTACAGTTATCTTTGACTCTTTATCCTAGGAGTCTGCATTCAAACAGCTGTCACATCCTATCATTGCTTTTCCCAACGATCTCTTTGTTATCCTTTCAATAGACCTTTCAACCATATGAGTTTCTCTCAGGCTGAGAAATATTTTCCCCTCACAACTGAGAACAGTATCAATTCTAGGTCTTGGCTTTCTCTCGTTAGGAGGCTTTGAGAAGACAATACATAAAAATGTAAAAAATGAAAAGCATAATACAAATAAAGTCTTATTTTTATTTTTCTGCCAATTTTCCTTAATGTAAAACAAAACACCTCAAACTAGAATAGCTATAGTTTTTCAACAGATGCTACTCTGATAGAATAATTCAAGGGTTGTTCTGTAAGTGAAAATAACCTGCAGCTCCACTGATTTTGAAGAACAACATTGCCGTCTTTTTCTCTCTTGCAATGTAAACACAGCTAATTTCTTTTTTAGGGAAACAAATGACTCTGATCATATTAGTAGTGAATCTTGTACAATGGCAAAACCAAAGTCTTATTTTGTTTCTATGAAAATCCAAAACCAACAAACAAGCCCTTGAGATTTTTTAGCTGCACAGTCCATTATGGTAGCCACTAGTCACAGGTGGCTATTTAAAGTTAAGTTGATTAACATTAAAGTTAAAAATTTAGTGCTCCAATGACACTAGTCACATTTCAAGTGTGCAATAGCCACATGGCTAGTAGGTACAATGGACAATGCAAATCTAGGACTTTTCTATCATTATCAAAGGTTCTACAGCAGGGGTGTCAAACTCATATTCACTGGGGGCCACATCAGCCTCGCAGTTGCCTTCAAAGGGCCAAAATAATTTTAGGACTGTATAAATGTAACTATTCCTTAACTGTTAAGGAGTTGAAATTACATTCAGCCCTTTGAAGGCAATCACAAGGCAGATGTGGCCTCTGGTGAAAATGAGTCTGACACCCCTGTTCTGTGGTAAAGCACTGCTCCACAGCAGTAATTAGTCCTGATTCCAGCTACTGGGATAATGATGCAAAGATACAAAATGGCTAAAAATTCAAGAGTGAACATAAGGATAATAAACATGTACTAAGGTAACTTCATAAGTACAAAAATAGATGTGGATGCTAAAACTGAAAAACCAATAAAACCAGCAAATTAACTACAATGGCAAGTTGTAGATGACACCATTCTTCAGTCTTAATTTGTTGATAATGTTCAAATCACTAACTAAAAAGAAGCTACTCTCTAAAACATTGACTCTAGTGTTAAAAAATAAAAAAATGTATGGGAAAATTTTTTTTTAAATAGTAAATATAATTTTGATTTATTTTTAAATAGCTTAAACAACAGTCACAGAATTTAAATTTTTCCATAAAACCCCATAATTTCAATCAAGAAAAAAACTATAGTTATGAAACAGGAACCAGTACTTTTTATGTGTCAGTTCTGTGGGTTCTAAAACATTATTTTAACAAAGGGTTGTGATCTCTAGAATGCTACCATAAGGAAAAGTTTATTTTTTCAGATAAATTATAGCTGAAAGAAGTTATGCTTAAAATATATCAGTTGAGATTATGCATATTAAGTAATTATCTGCTGGAAATCAAAACACTGAAAAAATTAAGATGAATTATATTTAGAAACTTGCTTATTTTGACATTTAACAGCTAAGAAATTTACTAGATCACTTTATATAAATTAATCCCAGTATAAAATTAAGATGCTTAGAAGTTAGGTTTTCTTAAAATTATGTCTTTAGATACTATCGGTAAACTACTTGACCCAAAAAAGCTGAATGGCAAAAAGATTTAACAGCTGCATTTTAAGCTACTAAATTCTTTCAAATAAATTACTTAATTTAGCCCTGGCTGGAGTGGTTCATTTGATTTGAGCACCAGCCTGTGAACCAAAGCATTGCTGGGTCAATTCCCAGTCAGGGCATGTACCTGGGATGTAGGCCAGGTCTTCGGTTGGGGGCAGAGAGAGGCAACTGGTCGATGCATCACTCACACATCATTGTTATCTCCCTCTCTTTCTCCCTCCCTTCCCATTTCTCTAAAAATAAATAAATAAAATCTTCAAAAAATCATTTTAATTTTTACTTATCTTCTTTGGTTTATTTCATTTAAAAATGAAAAAACGCATTTCATTTATTAAAATATAAAAGCTGCTTATGAATTTATCTGAGAGAATATTGAAAGTATATATGTAATTAATTTTGCAGACACTTAAAAAGTTTTAAAAAAATGTTGAACATACAAAAAAATTCTACTAAAGCAGAAATTTGACCTCACTAAGCATATTTATTCCACCAATTATAAAGATACCCTTAGAAGATAGTTTAATAGCTTCAACATTCCATTTTCACACACTACAATGATAAAATATCTTAAATATGAAACACTGCAAACAAAATCTTGAAGCATAATTAAGCCAACTGCAATTATCAATACAACCAGTAAAATTTCAGGTGTTGGCTCTCCTTCTATTCTTTATAAATGTTCCATTTTGGCAGAAACTACTGCAAGAGAGCCAGCAGCGGACAGGTGGCTCTACGCTATGAAATCATGCTGATACCATCTCTTTATTCCTTGGCAGTCAATCTCAGGAATAATGGCTGGGTTCATAAAAATTGATGATATTACACATTTTTGAGGTAAAGGGCAAAAGGAAAGGAACATAGAGATAACAGCTCTATTTCTAAATAAGCAAAGACTGGGTTTTAAATTAGATTAATAATAGTATTGGGTTAGTTAAAAAGTTCATTTAGTTTTTTCCATAAGATGGCTCTACTACTGCTTAGTTGCCTTTAACTTCATTTGAAACAATTTTGTTTGATTGTACTATGACAGATGTCATATGAGCATTCACTTAAAAAAACAAAAATTGGTGAATTTTTGTGTAGCCATTTTAATATAGAAGATGGAAGAAAATACACAACATTTTCAGCATATAATGCTTTATTATTTCAGAAAAGGTAAAGCTGCAACTGAAACACACAAAAAGGATTTGTACAGTGTATGGAAAAGGTGCTGTGACTGATCAAATGTGTCAAAAGTGGTTTGTGAAGTTTCATCCTGGAGGTATCTCACTGGATGATGCTCCATGGTCGGGTAGATCAGTTGATGTTGGTAGTGATCAAATCAAGTCATCAATTGAGAACAATCAACTTTATATCACAGGAGAGATGGCTAACATACTCAAAATATCCAAACCAATGAAATTATTGGTGAAAATGAAAAATGTGTCTTTTATTTTAGGGAAAAACTAGATGGACTTTTTGGCCAACCCAAGATATTAGTAACTGTACAGTAAACTCAAATTTAAATGTCTGTCATTGTGTGGAATATACGTTATGTTCTCACCATCCCAAAATAGCCTAAAGACTATTTTACAGAATTGTGAATTCTCTTGTTCTAGATTATATACTCACCTTCATAGCATTGTCATAACTCAATGAGATGTAAGGTCATTTGGTGAGAAAAGATCTAGAAGCAGAAAAATGGCAATAGCACCAAGGATGAGCATATTTCAAATCGCACCAACATCTCTCCTACTACTTGGAGTCAGAGTGGCGCAAAGAACCGCTTAGACTAGGAGCCCAGTCAGGCTCTACAGGACGTGGCACTCAAAATTCCCCTTCACAATGGGGGAATCCTGACTTATTCTAAGAGCCTGCGACTTCAGAAGTTAACGTCCTTTCACTAAGGTATTAAAACTAAGGATATCAAGTTCTTCCTGCAACAGCTCTACTCTGGGTACAGTCACCTGAGGAATGTTGCAAAGATCTTGTTACTCATAGTGTAAATTTCAGCCTTCTTCAACAATACATACTGATTAAAAATTTTAACTTCAAATCTCAAAACATTTCCACTAAAAGTATTGCATTTATCAACTGTATTTTAGCGATGTCTTTACCTCCTCTTTCCCTTACTAAGCTGTCACCTCCAGGTGGACAAGGATAGTGCCTTGTTCATCTTTGAGCATTTCAACTTTAGTATGGGGTATGGTGTGAGGTAAAGTTCTGGTTCAGTTTAAGTTTTACATTAATAGTATTTTTAATCTATTTCACTTTTCAAAAAATGAGTTACAAGAAATGAGATATCATGATTTAGTAGCATTCATTAAAAAAACAAAAAACCTTCCTCTGCCATTTGGTAGAATCTGTTAGGTAAATTTTGTTTTACCAACTGTGGGTCTGAAGATAGACAAACATTGCTGAGTAATCTGGAAACAGTAGCCACGAGTACCACTGTTCCTAGTGGCAATCGGCAGTAGTTATTTTCTGTAGTAGATGCAATTAAGAAAGCAAATATGAATAGATCTTAGTCCAGCACTGAAAGAATTAAAAATGTATATCCATACTGCAAAGAGTTAAATCTGCACTGCAGTACAGCTGAGTTTCTAAATGAGCTTTCCCTTGGCTATTAACAAGATCCTCCCTTTAAAAAATAATCATTTAGCCCTGGCTGGTGTGGCTCAGTGGACTGAGTGCTGGCCTGTGAATCAGAGGGTCACTGGTTCGATTCCCAGTCAGGGCACATGCCTGGGTTGCAGGCCAGGTCCCCAGATGGGGGTATGTGAGAGGCAGCCACACATTGATATTTCTCTCCCTCTCTTGCTTTCTTCCTTCTCCTCTCTCTAGAAATAGATGAATAAAATCTTAAAAATATTTAAAAATTATTTATTGATTTTTATAGAGAAAGGAAGGGGGAGGGAGAAAGAAAGGGGATGAGAGAGAGACATCAATTTGTTGTTCTGCTTGTTTATGAATTATTGATTGATTCTAGTATGTGCCCTGACTGAGGATCAAACCCACATCCTTGGTGCACTGGGTCAACACTCTAACCAACTGAACCACTCGACCAGGGCAACAAAATCCTTTTTACTCATTAGAACACGTGGTGAACTGTTTCAACATGCAGACAAGTTTTTATATTTATACACTGACTATGGAATAGCAAACCTCCAAAAACAGAAGGACCGCAAGTGCCCTACAACCACAGAATCACACAGACCTACACAGGTGGAAATATTAAGAATATGGGGCTAGGATAGTCTCTAAACTTCACCATTGTCATACTACTAGCTAACCTTTAAACTGGAAGTAAATCTAAACTCAGGTTCATGTCCAGTGTATCCAGAGTCAAGTAGCAAAGAACACCTTTTCTTCCCCACATTCCATGTAATGCCACAGAGTAGCATAAATGAATCACGTTAGATCCACCTATAACTGAAAATCAGTAGTTCTAGTATGGTAGGTCTGTTCTGTGTTCCTTAGGCTCTGCCTTCCCTCTATCTTCACTGAAATTCTATCCAACCTTCTTGTAAAATCCAATCCCAATACCAACTTCTTTGGTCTCTATTCATTCCTACAACTCCCAAGCTCTTCTATGAATTTAAACCTATTCCTCTTAAGATGCACAATTATACCTTGTTTCTCTTTCTTATAACTACTAACATATATCATTGTTTTATAACTTCTTTTGAACCACAAATAGGCTCTTTAAAAGGCAGGATCAATTTCTAACACAAAAGATGTAGCATTATAGCACAGCAACAAGCAAATAGGTACTCACTTGTTGAACTGAATTAAAGAGACAGGAGTCTGGTACAGGCTCTTCCATCTCTTTTTATTCATCAGGACAAGTGCATACTGTGAACCTGAGGCAGGCAGTTCTCTGTATTCTTACTGAGAAACCCCAATAAATTAAACTAATAAATACAGTCCTGGACATCAATTCACTACCTTCCTTGTACCCTCTGTGTTCCCTATGTGACATTCACTTTCCCCATTTATTTTCTTATGTTGTTAAAACAATACCTGCAATTTCCTATAATTCATACTATTTACTTAGAAATAACTAGTAACATTGCATAATGTGACACTAATCTTCAGCAACAATGGCTCCTACATAAGCTTTTCAGTGTTGCGAACTTTAGAGATGCAGAACTACAAAATTTATTTGTTGAAAATGCTATTACTACTTTGGGCTAAAGCCCAAGAAAATGAGGAAAGAATTCTAAGTTTTTATACCTAAGATAATGCAAGTCTATAATAACTATCTAACTCAGTGCTTCTCTATTAACATACAAACAATACTACTTTTTTTTTCTTACCACAAATTGTAAGATCTCTCCCCAGGTTCCACAAAAGTATTAAATAAGAGTTTTACTTCTATATAAACAATTTTTAAAATTCTATATTGTGTAATAATAAAAAAAAACTCCTTGACTTTTAGAAAGCTTTACCTGTTAAAATTATATTCCGATTGGATTAAAAGACATTAAAATTGGGAATTTTAGAACATAAGACTCCCACTAGAGATAATTACAGTTATATAACATTCTAATATTATTCAGTATATGGTTGATAGCCACTAGTCTTTTAAAGAAACAAAAAAAAATGTTGTGAATGTAGTTCCTTTAGTATATGATGGGTAAGTAGAGTTTTAAAACAAACCTCTATACTCAGTATCTACCACACAGGTTTTAACAAAATCAAAAGGCCATGAATTATTCTAATGAAGCACAGAGTGACAAGACAGTTCAAGTCTTTCAAAATACAATGACTAACAAAATACAGGTCACTTGCTCAGCTGAGAGGAATCAGAGGAAAAAACATGAAATACATCTGATTTCTGGAGATTTATAAAACATAAGCATATTAGCCAACTGAAAACCAGTACTTTCATACATAGAGTAGTCAAAAATAACAAGAACTCATAATGTTATTTAAATTAAGAAAATACTTTTCATACAGCTTCCAGGAGTTGAGGAAATTAAAGTACGTTTGATTTTACATTAAATTATAGTAAACTTCAGTTTTATTAAAATTTAAAAGAAAAACAGAAGTTTTTGTTTCTACTTTTGAAAAGATCAGTTGTGTTTTAATTTCTGCTCAGAATAAAAAACAGATCTGATCTGTACGGTGAATTCTCATTAATTTCATCTCTGCTCTATTTTGTCAGCCCCATGTCTACAAACAGAGGACTACAAAATTGTCCTTTAAGGTAAATTTAAAATATACTGTAATCAGAAATAAAACTATTGAATTATTATGCTCATTTAATAATGGCTCACAAACTTCTGTATAACAGCATCTCTTTATTTTTTATTTTTAATTAAAACATTAAAAATTTTTAATCATAGATGAAATTCAATATTATATTAGTCTTAAGTGTACAACATAGTAATTAGACATTTATATAACTTATGAAGTGGTCCCCCTAATAAGTCTAGTACCTATCTGGCACCATATATAGTTATTATAATATTATTACCTATATTCCCTAAGCTGTACTCAGGATATCTTTTTATGTTGTTAGAAACTGTTGATACCAACAAATTTTATGTAATATCCATCAATAATTATCATATTAGAAGAAAAAATTTAGATATTAATTCATTTAAAAATAAAAATAGAAGTAATAAACCCAGTATATGTTTACACAAATAAATTTTTTGGAGACTATAACTTCTAAAACAACAATGAGTTTACTGAAAGAAGAGTAGCATTGTTTCACATTTGTACAAACATCAGGCCTGGACTCTTATATCTGCTTCTGTATTCAATTTGTTGCTATATGTTGTGGTGATTGTACAACATGAAGAAAATCCACTCTCATAAAGATATGAGGTTCGAAAAGGAAGGATACTTTAATAACCTGTCCTGGTAATTTTGGACATTTTTTGATATTAAACTAAAATTTGACAAGTAGGAGATTTTAAACCTTGTTGCAACCTGAAACCTGAAGCCATTATCAATAAACTTCTTAATCTGTTACTTTAAAATCCAGCCCTGACCTGGCTGGTGTGGCTCAGTGGATTGAGTGCTGGCCTGTGAAATCAAAGGATCACTGGTTCAATTCCCAGCCAGGGCACATGTCTGGGTTACAGGCCAGGTTCCCAGTAGAGGGCGTGTGAGAGGCAACCACACACTGATGTTTCTCTCCCTTTCTTTCTCCCTCCCTTCCCCTCTCTCTACAAATAAACAAACACAATCTTTAAAAAAAAAATCCATTGGCCGACTTCCGGCCAAGATGGAGGCATAGGTAGAAACACTGTGCCTCCTTGCACAACCAAGATAGGGACAACAACAATATAGAAACAAAATAACAACCAGAACGGACAGAAAATTGAACTGTATGGAAGTCAGACACCCAAGGAGTTAAAATTAGACACGTTCATCCAGACCGTTCATCCAGACCGGTAGGAGGGGTGGAGTTGGGCAGCCAGGCACTGCAGCAGAGAGCAGAAAGTGTTGGGATGGGACATGTAAGGCAACCGGGGCGCGCAAGACCACAGCAGGCAGACCCTGGGCACGCAAGCAGTGGCTGGCAGACCCCGGCCAAGGGGTGGCAACTGGCAGACCCAGAGAGACTGCCATTGTGAAGCAAGGCACTGCGGACAACCCAGGATCCCAGCTCTGGGAAATAGAGCCTTGGGGCACTGATTGAAATGGAAAGTCCCAAGGGGCACACAAGCCCACCCACACGGGAATTGGCACCAGAGGGGCCCAGTTTGCTGGGGGGAAGTGGCGGAAGGGTCTGAGGTCCGACAGAAAGCAGAGCAAGCGCCATTTTGCCTTCTCGGACTCCGCCCCCACATACAGCATCACAACCCAGCAACTGGGGTGCCCCGCCCCGGTGAGCACCTAAGGCCCCGCCCCTCACTACAGGTGCTCAACAAAACAACAACAACAAAAAAACAGCAAAGAGATGGCTCAAACAGAAGAACAACTGAAAGCCCCAGAACTCATCCTTTTAAAGTGACCAAGAGATAGCCAACCTATCAGATGCACAATTCAAAGCACTGGTTATCAAGATACTCACAGAATTGGCTGATTTTGGTCACAAATTAGCTGAAAAAAGGCAGGCTACAGTAAGATTAATGAAGAAAGATGCACAGGGAACCAATGGTGATGGAATGAAAGATGGGTCTCACATCAATGGAGTGGACCAGAAGGAAGAAAAAGATATACAACCAGAAAAGAATGAAGAAATAAGAATTCAAAAAAATGAGGAGAGGCTTAGGAACCTCCGGGACATCTTTAAACGTTCCAACATCCGAATTATAGGGGTACCAGAAGGAGAAGAGGATAAACAACAAGCGGAAAAGATATTTGAACAAATAATAAAAGAGAACTTCCCCAATCTGGC
>JAPYXV010000283.1:746-15336 GCA_028533065.1 Trachops cirrhosus
AACAGAAGAAGCAGAAATCAAGAAAAAAAATCCCATTTGACATAGCAAAAAGAAAAATAAAATATCTAGGAATAAACCTAACCAAGGAGGCAAAAGACCTATACCTATATGCAGAAAACTACACAACACTGAAGAAAGAAATCAAGGAAGACATAAACAAATGAAAACATATACTGTGTTCATGGATCAGAAGAATTAACATCATCAAAATGTCCATACTACCCAAAGCAATTTACACATTCAATGCAATACCTATTAAAGTATCAATAGCATATTTTACAGACAGAACAAACACTTCAAAAATTTATATGGAACCACAAACAACCCCGAATAGCTGCAGCAATTTTGAGAAAGAAGGGTAAAGTAGGAGGGATCACAATACCTGATATAAAACTATTTTACAAGGCCACTGTAATCAAAACAGCCTGGTAGTGGCATAAAAACAGGCACATGGACCAATGGAACAGAACAGAGAGCCCAGAAATAAACCCAAGTCTCTACAGTCAATTAATATTTGACAAAAGTGGAAACAACATAAAGTGGAGTAAAAGCAGCCTCTTCAACAAATGGTGTTGGGAGAACTGGACAGCTACATGCAAAAAAATGAAGCTCAAGCACCAAGTTACACCATACACAAAAATAAATTCAACGTGGATAAAAGATTTAAATATAAACCATGTCGCTATTGAAGTCCTAGAGGAAAACACAGGCAGGAAAATCTCAGATATTTCATGCAGCAGCATTTTTACTGATATGTCCCCCAGAGCAAGGGACATAATGGAAAGAATAAACAAATGGGATCTCATCAAAATAAAAAGCTTCTGCATGGCTAAAGAAAATAGTATTAAAATAAAAAGAGAACCAACTGTATGGGAAAACATATTTACCAATGATACCTCAGACAAGGGTTTAATCTCCATAATATATAAAGAACTTACATGACTCCACTCTAAAAATACAAGCAACCCAATTAAAAAATGGGCAAAGGTCTTGAACAGACACTTCTCAAAAAAGGACATACAGAGGATCCAGAGACACATGAAAAGATGCTCAATATCGCTAGCTATCAGAGAGATGCAAATTAAAACCACAATGAGATACCACTTTACACCAGTCAGAAACAAAGGCCGTCATAAACAAAGCAACAAACTACAAGTGCTGGAGAGGTTGTGGAGAAAAGGGGACTCTAGTACACCATTGGTGGGATTGCAGACTGGTACAACCACTATGGAAAATAGTATGGAATTTTCTCAGAAAATGAAAAATGGATCTGCCTTGCGACCCAGCAATTGCACTGCTAGGATTATAGCCTAAGAATCCTGAAACACCAATCCAAAAGAACCTATGCACCCCAATGTTCCTAGGAACACAATTTATAATAGCCAAGTACTGGAAGCAACCTAGGTGCCCATCAGTAAATGAATGGATAAAAAAACTATGGTACATTTACACAATGGAATTCTAAGCAGCAGAAAGAAAGAAGGAGCTCCTACCCTTTGCCACAGTATGGATGCAACTGGAAAACATTATGCTAAGCAAAATAAGCCAGGCAGTGAAAGACAAATACCATATGATCTCACTTTTAACAGGAACCTAAACAACAAAACAAGCAAGCAAGCAAAATATAACCAAAAACACTGAAATAGAGAACAGGCTGACAGTGTTCAGAGGGCGGAGGGGAGGGAATTTCAGGGGAAAAGGGGAAGGGTTTATAGGAAGAAGTATAAAGGACACATGGATAAAAAAGTAGGTGTGGGTGGAAGTGGGAGGGAGGAGAGGAGGGCTGGGTGGGTGGGCTGGGATGAGAGTAAAAGATAGAAAATTGTACTTCAACAACAATTAAAATAAAATTTAAAAAAATATATAGAAACATTTCAAATAAACAACCTGACCCTACTTCTACAAGTACTGGAGGAACAACAACAGACAAAGTGCAGAGCACATAGAAGGAAGGAGGTAACCAAGATCAGAGCAGAATTAAATGACATGGAGACTAAAAGGACAAATCAAAGGATCAATAAATCCAGGAGTTCGTTCTTTGAAAAGATAAACTAAATTGACAAGCCTTTAAGCAAACTCATTAAGAAAAAAAGAGAGAGGACCCAATAAATAAAATCAGAAATGAAAGAGGAGAGATTACAACTGATACCACAGAAATACAAAGGATTATAAGAAATTATTACAAACAACTAAATGTCTAGAAATTTGAAAACCTGGGTGAAATGGACAAATTCCTAGAAAAATATAATCTTCCAAAACTGAATCAAGAAGAAACAGAAAATCTGAACACACTGATAACACCTTGTGAAAGTGAAGCAGTAATCAAAAAACTCATGGCAATCAAAATCCCTGGACTGGACAGTTTCACAGGAGAATTTTACAAAACATTTAAAGAGTTAGTACCTAGCCTTCTCAGACCAGTCCAAAAAACCCACGAGAAGGGAAGACTCCAAGACTCTTTTTATGAAGCCAGCATCATACTAATCCCAAAACCAGATAAAGACACAACAAAAATAGAAAACTACATGCTAACATTGCTGATTAACATGGATGCTAAAATCCTCAACAAAATATTAGTAAACCACATGCACTGATACATTAAAAAGATCATACACCATGACAAAGTGGAATTCATCCCAGGGATGCAAGGATGGTACATTATTCACAAATCAATAAAGGTACTATATCACATAAACAAAAACAAAGACAAAAATCACATGATCATATCAATAGATGCAGAAAAGACATTTGATAAGGTACAACACCTGTTTATGATAAAAAACACTCAGCAAAGTAGAAGTACAGGAAGCATACATCAACATCATAAAGGCCATATATGAGAAACCTACAGCCAACATCATACTCAATGGGCAAAAACTAAAAGCTTTCCCACTAAGATCAAGACCAAGAACAAGATAAGAATGTCCACTTTCACAACTTCTATTCAAAATAATATTGGAAATCCTACTCACAGTGATCAAACAAGAAAAAGAAATAAAAGGCATCCAAATTGGAAAGGAGGAAGCAAAACTGTCACTGTTTGCAGATGACTTGATGTTGTACATTGAAAACCCTATAGACACCACCAAAAAGAGCTACTTGACCTAATAAATGAATTTGGCAAAGCAGCAGAATACAGAGTCAATATTCAGAAATCGAGCGGATTTTTGTACACCAACAATGAAATATCGGAAACAAAAATCAGGGGGAAAAATCCCATTTGCTACAGCAACAAGAAAACTAAAGTACCTAGGAATAAACCTAACCAAGGAGGCAAAAGACCTTTACTCAGAAAATTACACAACACTGAAGAAAGAAATTAAGGAAGACACCAATATATGAAAACACATACTGTATTCATCAATTGGAAGAATTGACATCATCAAAATGTCCATACTACCCAAAGCAATTTACAAATTCAATACAACCCCTAATAAAATACCAATGACATATTTCACAGATATAGAAAAAACATTTCAAAAATTTTTATGGAAACATAAATGACCCTGAAAACTTGCAGCAGTTTTGAGAAAGAAGGACAAAGTAGAAGGGATCACAATACCTGATATAAAACTATTTTACAAGGCCACTGTAATCAAAACAATCTGGTACTGGTATAAGAACAGACACATAGACCAATGGAACAGAATAGAGAGCCCAGAAATAAATCCATGTCTCTATGGTCAATTAATATTCAACAAAGAGAGAAGGAACATAAAATGGAGTAAAAATAGCCTCTTCAACAATTGGTATTGGGAAATCTGGACAACTACATGCAAAAAAATGAAACTTGACCACCAATTTATACCATTCACAAAAATAAATTCAAAATGGATAAAAAACTTAAATATGTCATACTACCATAAAAGTCCTACAGGAGAACATAGGCAGGAATATCTCAGATATTCCACAGAGCAATATTTTCATTGATATGTCCCCCAGAGCGAGGGACATACAGGAAAGAAAAAGCAAATGGGATTTCATTAAATTAAAATAGTTCTGCGCAGCTAAATAAAACATCAGCAAAATGAAAAGGGAACCAATCTTATGGGAAAATATATTTGCAAATGATACCTCACACAAGGGTTTGATCTCCAAAATATATAAAGAACTCATATGACTCCACATCAGAAAGACAAACAATCCAATTGAAAATGGGCAAATGACCTGAAAAAAAAATTCTCCAAGAAGGACTTACAGAAGGCCCAGAGACATATGAAAAGATGCTCAGCATCTCTAGCCATCAGAGAGATGCAAATTAAAACCACAATGAGATAGCATTTCACTCCAGTTAGAATGACCATCATAAGCAAATCAACAAACAACAAGTGCTGGTGAGGTTGTGGAGAAAAGGGAACCCTAGTACACTGTGGGTGGGAATGCAGACTGGTGCAGCCACTGTGGAAAACTCTATGAAGATACCTCAAAAAACTAAAAATGGAGCTGCCTTTCGACCTGGCAATTCCACTGCTGAGATTATACCCTAAGAACTCTGAAGCTCAAATTCAAAAGAATCTATGCACCCCAATGTTCATAGCAGCATAATTTACAATAGCCAAGTGCCAGAAGCAGCGTAAGTGCCCATTAGTAAATGAATGGATCAAAAAACTGTGGTACAGTTACACAATGCTATGTAGGAGAAAGAAAGAAAGAGCTCCTACCCTTCATGACAGCATGGATGGAACTGGAGAACATTATGCTAAGAGAAATAAGCAAGGCATTGAAAAACAAACACCATATAATCTCACTTATAAGTGGACCTAATCAACGAAACAAAAAAGCAAGCAAAATATAACCAGATATATTGAAATAAAGAGCAAACTGACTGCAACCAGAGGAGAAATTGGAGGGGGATGAGTCATCAAGGAGCATGTATAAAGGACACATGGAAAAGCCAATGGTGGAGAGAGGTAGGATTGAATATAGGAGGTGATGGTAGGTGGAGCAGAGGAGAGTAATGGGGGGATAACAGGGACAACTGTAGTTGAACAACAATAAAAAAGACTGAAAAATATGATTATGTAATATATCTTTTTTAATCTGTTAATAGAGTGAATTAAATTGATTGGTTTTCAAAAGTTGACACCATCTTGCATTCTTGGGCAAAATGGGACACCAAAGGGACATGATATGTTTTATGTATTGCTGGATTCTACATGCTGGTGTTTCCTCAAAAATTGTCATACCTAAGATAAATAAACTGTGGTATATCCAGAAATGGGATATTATTTAGCATTAAAAATAAATGGGATAGCAAGCCATGAAAAGAAAAAGAAAAAACTTGAATGCATGTTATTAAGTAAAAGAAACCAATCTGAAAAGACAACATAGTGTATTTTTCCAAGTATGTAACATTTTGGAAAAGGCTATGGAGACCGCATATTAGTGGTTGCCAAGGGTTAGTGGAGAGGGAGGGATAAATTAACAATTAGCAAAGCACTGAGGATTCGAGAGGCAGTGAAACTACTGTGTTTGATATTATAATGGTGGATACATTTGTCCAAACCCATAGAATGTTCAACTCCAAGAGCAACTCTAATGTAAACTATGGATTCTGGACGCTGATGACCTGTCAGTGTAGGTTCATCAATTGTAATAAATGCACCATCTGGTAGGGATGTTGTCAGTGAGCGAGGCTGTGGATGTGGGGGAGGTGGGTAAGGGGTATGTGAGAAATCTCTGTACCTTCTCCTCAATTTGCTTTGAACATAAAACTGCTCTAAAAAATAAAATCTATTAAAAATTTAGTCTTTATTTATGAAGGGTAATTCTTTGTGATCTCACCTCTTTAACTGTATTTTTATGGTTTAATGTCAGGTAAATTCTAGCATTGTAAAGTGAAAGGTTTATGTAGATTCGATATTATTTTTTCTTATATGTTTGATAGAGTTTACCACTGAAACTGTAGGCCAAGGTTTACTTTGTGGAGAATATCTTAACTTAAAGTTTAATTTCTTTAATAGATGTAGGGCATTTGTGCTTTTCTTTTCTTAAATGAGTTTTGGTAATTTGAGTCTTTTAAGGAATTTGTGTTCTATTTATTGGTGTAAAATTATGTCCCTTATTATTTCATTGGCCATGGTATATGATACACCTACTCTCATTCCCAGTAGTAATAATTCGTTTTTCCTTTCTTAGTTTATTAATCATTATAGATTCAGATTTATACATTTCATTCATCATTTTAAAGAACCAGCTTTTGGATTCTGTTATTTAGTTGTTGTTTCTCTTATTTTAATTGAGTTGATTTCTTCCTTTGTCTTTATTTCCTGCCTCTTACCTCACACTTATTCTGTTCTTCTTGGTCAAACTCATTAAGGTATCCACTTCTCTCATTGACATCAGAACATTCTTCTTTTCCAATATAAGCACTTGTTGCTATAAATTTTCCTCTAAATTTTACTTTGGCAAACTACCACAAGTTTCTGTGTGCTCTGTTTTTCAGTTATACATCAGCTCTATTTTGCAGTCTCCCCACAAGAAGCTGCCTGGCAGTGGGGAGCGGTTAAGCATGGGCCATACTGTCATGTATTACCTTTACTATAGTGTTTCTTGTTTCATCTCATTGGACAGATTTTTAATGAGATATTGAATATCCTTTGCTCTGGCTGCACTAAAACTCCAACAGATTCTACCAGAATTTGATTTTTAGTATCTCAATCCAAGGGCAAACCTTTTTGTCATTATGATTTGCTATCACTCACTCTGAGCATAAGAAGCCAGTCCACAGACCAGGACTCTGTGCCCTGCTCTGTCCAGGCCCATGGCCCACAGATTTAAGCCTCTCACATGCCCCAAATTCTGAGTTCTGCCTCTCAGCTCAGCAGGATCGAATCATTCTGCTTGGACTCCAAATTTTGCCCTGTAGTAAGGTACTATCCCTAGACCAAAAAGCAGTGTAATTGTGTCCCTCACCCCATGAGCTTCCCTTTTATAAAACAAATGTCATCAAATGGATGACAGTCTTGGACTGGCTTTGTCCAAGGCCTGCAAACAGTGGCCTTGTATATTTTGTGCAGTTTCATGGTTGTCAAGTGTGGGTGGAGTTGTCAAGTTGTGTGTGAAAATGTGACACTAGCTTGGACTAGAAGAGACTGAGCTTAATGACACTTGCAGAGTGACCTTTGGCTCTTGGTTTTCTTGTGCGGTTTCATTTGCCAGTTACTTCATCACAGCTGGGACCAAAGTCCAAATCTCCCTTCCATACTTTTACAATAAAGGGGTACTTTATAAGAAAAATGTTATTTTTCTCCCAACAACTGTGATGCTTCTGTAGCTTTAAAAAATGCAACCAGCACATCTGTCTTTTGCGATGTAGCTTTCACAGTTCATGTGAGGAAGAATCCCAGGAACATCTGCTGCTGTGAGCTAGCTCCCTGCCAGACACTGACAGCTTCAGAACCCGAGCCAGTGTCAGTCAGGAAGCTTGTGAACACTTGAAGTGACACACCTCATGGATATGTATCCTCCAGCTAGGACCATACCCAGTAGACTCATATACTGCCCCATTTCCAAAATGATGGTAGGAACAACAGAATGGTAGCATTCAGAGGACAAGTGATGAAAAGGCAGGAAGCCAGGTGATATAAGGTGCATCCACCTGAAAGGGGAACATTGCTAAATGTGTCTGATTCTCACTGTCAGAGCACTGTTTAGTGATTTCACCATCTAAGTGTTTGCAGAATCTGGGAGTCAGAGTTTTAATAACACTAGGTAATAAATATGCTGTGGACAAAAAGGGGGTTCTACAACTAGTAACCTCACAGGGTGATGTGATCATAAATTCCCTACTGGGTGGTTTATGGTGGGTTGCCACATCCTAGGCCTATAACTTCTTTAGTGAAGGGCTTATCTTCACCTTAAGCACATCCTGTCCATTGTTTCCATGCATCTCCATTAACACACCTTTGAAATGCCCCTTTTGATCCCCTGCTTCTAAAGTGGACCACCATCAAGAGAGCACATAAACTTCACTATCCTGTTTAAGCCAATCTCTACCTTTCTTCCACCTTCATGTAATCTTCCTTGTGTTCCCTCTTTAATTTTAAATGCATAAAAGAAACTGCAAACTGTCATTCTCTGGAGCATTTGAGATCTTGCTCTGTTGCAACTGTCATCAGTTTTGGCTCAAATAAACTCATAAAAATTCTGTACATCTTTGGACATTCTAACATCAACAACACTTACATAATATATCAGCAAATACAATAAACACCAAAGTTTACTCAAACATGTAGATTTGTCTCCATGCAAATATGGTTGCAATATTCAGCAAGAATTGGAACAGAATTAAAGTAAATCCTGTTTTTTAGCACATGCCAGGACTTACCTTATGAATGAAATAAAGAAGAAAGTGTCATATGGGAATTCTGGCCATCGGGTACTATTAGGCACACTTTTTCAATTCTCTATCTTGATTGTCATACACTTCAACAGAATCTTTACCAAAACAAGTTCTGGACACACAGAGAAGGAACAGTACATCTCACCATATTACAAATTAAAAACATATATTTATTTTTTAGCAATAAGCTTTAAAGAATTGTAACCAAATATGTGGGCTCAACTGCCTGCCACAATGAAAGCAATACTTGTGAGACAGGTGTTGGTGCAAAAGGAAAAAGTTTTATTCAGGTGCCATGAACTGGGAGAATAGTGGACTCTCATCTCAAACACCATCTAATTTCCCTGCTCCAGCCCACAGTTCTTATAGGGCTAGGTAGGGAAGGGCTTCTTTGTCTATTCAATTATCTTGCTAGCTTTTTGCATACTCAGGCCTTATCCAATCATCTTTCTAACCTTTGGTACACCCAGTGTAAGAACCTCCTTCTGTGCCATCTCAGTCAATGGAGGAAACTCCCCAAAGTTCCCTGATTGTCTATGGTAACAAAATTATTTAAGACCTGGAAATCTCAAAATAATCCAGAGCATTTTACTCTAAAGTTCTGTCCCTAACAAGGAATATATTTTGTTCATGGCATTGTAGTAGCATTTATTTGCCTTTGTGACCTCTTTCACACATTTGCTAACTGGCTGGCTGTCAGCTGAAATGTTGGGAGGGACCAACCCATAGGATTTTCATCATTGATCACCTAACCATTCCATGATCAGCAGAGAAGGTAAGTCCCACTGTTCAAGCACTTTCCAAGACTGCTCGCATCAAAAGTGCTCTTGTTTCATTGACCAGAACAAGTACAACGGCCAAAGTCTGACTCACAATGGGTCACAACACAAGAGGTTTAAACAAATGGAGACCATTACCACACCAGCCAATTATGCTCTACTCTCTCACCCCAGTGATCTGCATCTCTCCTATTATAAAACTCATTTGCCCCAACCAAAGGCCCCAGTGCCTTATCCAACCATGGCCTCTAGCTCAAGGTCCAGGATCTTATCATCCACTCATGTCTACATGCACCTTCTTGAATGCAACCCATCTTGATTCAGAGACCTAAAATTTAAAATATTAGTAACCTGTCTTTTGCACACCCAGGAAACATTAGGGTATGGGAACACTTACAAAAGACACTGTCACTTAGGTAAAAGAAGAATATAGACCTGGTGTAGTTCGTGGTCCACAATAACTGAAATCTTGCCAATACATAGTAACTATGTATTTCTTTGACTATGCTCCCTGGAAGAAACCTTGAAGTTTATCATTCTTCAGGAAGCCCCATCTCAGTGTTCCCTTCCACTCCTGGATAGCCCACCCTTGTCTGTCACTCTTCCAATTCTTGGTTTTGCCCAGACGGTTATAGCTAATGTCCAAGACAGCCTTCTTTTCTATAAGAAATGCCTGAGTTGGCAGATAAGCACTTTTCTCAACTTGCTTTCTGCACATAGAAAACCAAGAGCCAAAGGTCACTCTGCAAGTGTCATTAAGCTCAGTCTCTTCTAGTCCAAGCTAGTGTCACATTTTTACACACAACTCTTAAAACCTTGGGGCTCTTTATATCATACAAGTAAGTCCTCTTCAGTTAACCAATGTCACACCCTCTTGGAGACATGTCTTTCTCAGTATAATCTTACAAACTCTTTTGTGATAGAGCTTCTAGGAGACTAAACTCTGAAGAACCTTTGAAGCCCTTATGTATCACTGAGAGCACCACCTTCTATATTTCAGGAATCTGAACAAAGGTCTCACAACTCACACTGGACTTGATATTTACCTACAGTTCTCAGTTTACTTTAAAAATCTATTATTATCAACTTTGGGTCCTGGGAATGAGAAATTGTTTTATTTTCCAAACCAGCAAACTCTACCCACTCTAAATTCCTTTAAAATTCCATGTGAAAACTAAATAAAGTTTTCTTTAGTTCATCTCACTCATCTTATCATGGACAGCTGAAAGAAGCAAACATACGCTGTCAACATTTTGCCAAGACATCACATGGTAAGGTTCACAAGTTCCTAAGGCACATTTTCTTTCATGTGGGTTATCAGAGAACACATTTCCCCAGTTGTTTTGCTTTTGTGTAACATGGGCCACCATTTCTCCAGCTCTGTATACAATTTTTCAACCATCCTCCTCTAAAAAATTACACATAATTTTCCAGCCTTTGTCCCCAACCTCCCCTCACTACCTCTCCCTAAATCCAATGTCAGATATTTAGTTTTGGTTGATGTTTTCACCAACCTACTTGCAGGTATTTACTTCTCTATCAGTTCACTTTTGCTACATAACAAACCACTTCAAAAACTGAGTGGTTTAGAACAACAACTATGAATTCAATTTAGTTTGAGCACAACTGGATACTATGTCTTGGTGTCAATCAGTAATTTGTCTGTGGGAAACTTGAAAGTCAACTAGTGGGTTTCTCATTCACCACAAGAGTGGACAATCATTTCCAGATGGTGGCGTAGTTCTAGAGACAAGAGAAAAAAGTGGGAACACCTCTCAAAGGCTAGACCAAGAACTCATGGCAACACTCCACCACATGAGATGAGTCAAGACAAGTCTAGACCAGCCCAGATTCACAGAGCAAAGAAAAGACCCCCACTTCCTCATGGCAGAAGTTTCCAAGTGTCCACTGTTATAATCTACAAATTGAATTCAAGGCTGATTTTGTTGAGTTATATGTCAGTTAGAAAAAATGTGTTCACAGAAATGAGAGAATTGCTCGGTAGTTACAGTTATGTTTCTGAAGTACCTTGGAACAGACACCATCATATCTTTCTGCATCTTTCTTGACATTTAGCTTTTCTGTTTTATTTCTTCCTACTTCTTTTTTCATACCCACAACACAGGTGGTAAAAATCTTAAGTAATTGACACGGTCAAGGTGTAGGAGGATAATATAAATTTAAATGACTTGTTTCTCCCACCTTAAGCCATAGGAAAATCTCAACTTAGTCATCTATAGAAGATTATCCTAACTTAGGGCAATGATGCATTTATTTTAAAATGGCACTTGTCCAAACAGTAGAATACTTTGAATTGGCACTAAACTCACAGCAACATCTCTATTTCAGTTGGAAATCAAAATATAAATTCCTGGCTTGAACAAATTTCTGTAAGATGCATGTAATTTTCCCTAAAGTCAATTTCTGTAAGATAATAAAAGAGCCTATGTTAATCTATAAATGAAGTGATTATGAACTGGTTGCCTGGTAACAGGGTCAACATACTTAATCTTTTTTTCCGAGAGGTTCATATCTCAATGTTTTTTTTTGAAAGGTACTCTGAATCAGGTAAAAATATTAATTTTATATAAAAATAGTTTTTTAATAGCTGTCAAAATTATAATAACATGGTATAAGTTAGCTCAAAAATAAGAATTGCCTTCAGGACACAAAGCTTTGGGGCATATTTTGAGCAAATCCCAGTGGACAGATGGGTCCCTTAGGACAGTTTGATAGATTTAAATCAGCTGGAATGCTTCATTTCCTCCTCTCCATCTTTCATATGTTCTTCTTTTTTATATACTTTTTCCTGTTTCTTCACCAACTTTTGCTCCAATTCAGGCTCACTGGGTAAAAATTGTGTTTGGCACTGAGGACATATGTGGTGTGCTGGCATTAAGTGCAATTAAACTTCACCAGTGTTGACAATGGGGAGGGACATGCTCTGAAACAGGTTTTTTACTTCCTTTATACTATTCTCTTATTTACAGTTGTGCTAATATAATTTTTTTGACTGATCAGACAGCAAAGAGGTATAGGTTTTAAATTTGCAACACTTTATAACTACACAGCTAAAACCATAAAAATACAATGTAACAATATGTTTACTTTTTACTTTTATAGGACTAAAATTGCACCAGTTTAGTGACATAAAAAATGTAGTTTGAATTCATTAAATGTGACAAAAAATAAAAAGTAAAACTTCTGTAAGTAAATTTTCATGAAAATTTCTGCCAAGTCTTTAGCTTATTAACTCATTTGATTTTACATAGCTAAAAGCTCAGTATTTAAATATCAAGCTAATGCATACTTGTGTCTTACTAAACTACTAAAGAACATCAAGTGGACCAAATTGTTGACAATAAAATGAAGACAAAGAAACAAAATGACCCCCACTTTGAAGGTGGGAGGTAAAGATGGCTGGTGTGGGGAGGAGTGGTGAGGGGAAAATGGAGACCACTGTACCTGAACAGCAATAAAAATAAGAAACAATGGTCCTAAAAGCCATACTAAAAAGATAATAAAATTTAACAAAATGGCACAGTATTAAAATAAGAAAAAATGGAAAATGGCGGCATGGTAGGACGCAGCAGATTCTACTCTCCCACAACCAGGAAAAAAATCCTGGCCATTCTAGGTAGGAACAGAGCAAAGAGCCAACATTATCACGACATAAATGAAAATAGGAGATCGCAAATTGTAGCAGACACTGAAAAACCCGATGGTAAGGAGACTACATGGATCAGCACGGGGACCAGGGAGGTTGCAGCTCCAGGCCCAGCGCACTGGGGTCGGCCACCGGGCTCCTGGGAGAGAGCTGGGTCAACCGCTCCCTCCCTGGCTAAACAAGAACTAAGCAGCACCGGGGGAGGTCAGTTTACCGGAGGGCACAGAGAGAGGAGTGAGAGAGGAGTGAGGGTGAAGAGGCACCCACACAGGGGCTGTAAGCACCTACGCAAAGCCCTGGTGAAAGTGTGGACCCCACCCCGTGCATCCAAAGGCACCCACCTCTACTCCCGCGCCCCCAACGCAGGAGAGCATGGTTTGGTGAAAGTCTTGGAAACCACAGTGTTGAAAAAGGAAAAGGCACGGGCACTCCCCATGACCTATGAGGCCCAGGCTGTGAATTTGGGGGAAGTGGGCGCCCCACGGGATCCAGAGACTGCGCACCCATGAACCCAGAAAAGGCGCAGGCACTACACAAGACATCGGAACACACAGCAGTGAACTCCCAAGGACGCACAGAGTTGCACCCAGCCCCCACACACAGGTCCTTTCCAGGAAAGTCCAGATAGGCTTGGGGGAGAATGCACGCCTACACTACGAACAGTACACCAGAGGCAGACTGTGTCCTGAATGGGAACAGAGAAAAACTGTCTCCAGTCGTGCTGAAGCCAGCTAGAAAAACCGGTTTGGCCAGTCTGAAACCAACAATAGGTGTTTTTTGTTTTGTTTTCTTTTCTTTTCTTTTGTTTGTTTTTTGTGTGTTTGTTTTGGTTTTTGTTTCCTTTTAATTATTTTAAAGTAATCTTTCATCTTTTAATTCATATTATTTTGTGATCTATCAATTCTTTATGCTTCTATTTCTGTCACACTGGTCTTGACACTATTCCCTTGCTTTCCAAATTTATCTCTTCTTCTTCCTTCGATTGTCTGCTTGGTTCCTTCCTTTTTTTTTTTTTTTGGACCTACAAGTGATTTCATAATTGTATTATCATTATTTCATTATTTGTACACCTTTTATTTTTATAGTATTTTGGCATTCCTCTTCTTTTTGTATAGACTTCTTTGCTTGGCTGATTATATTGTATCATTCGATAGCTTTCCCCCATTATCTCATTCATAGTGTATTGCTAATATACTGTCCTTCGTTGGTGTTCCATTAGTACAATACTCTCTCTTCTTGAGTACAAGGCTCAACACTCTCTATTCTAGTTATCTAGATTTCATATATTCTGTCATATGACCGTTGCTTTAATATTACTGTAAATAATAGCCACTCCATACAATTGTAAATACTTCCAGATTTTAGCCAACTTCGCAGGTTCTTGAACTTTATTACTGTAGTGGTTAAGTCTATTATCTCACACACTTCACCTATTTACTACTCTTTACTCTGACCCTACCTCAGAATCTGACTTCCCACATCCTCACTGCTTTCTAGAGCCAACTCACAATCCCTTCCTTCCCAACAAGAGTCTTATCTTCTTTACATCCTTTCTTAAAAGTGGCTAGTGGGGTGAAAGATCACAGTTAACACTATACATAGCCAAAGGATCTCCTATCTCCTCTCTACTGGCTGCTACTGTAAATATCATAGAATACTCTCTTGCTGTCTTAAACCATTTTGCCTTACCCCTCCAACTGATCACAAAAAAGAGTAGGTTGAAACTGTGAATACCTGGATACCAGAAGGAGACTATACCACTGAATCTCACCAGTACTCTACAACAGAAGTTCACACCAT
>JAPYXV010002830.1:0-12794 GCA_028533065.1 Trachops cirrhosus
GGGGTGTGCAGGGTAGAGGGGAATGAAGGGTGGATAATAGGACAACTGTAATAGCATAATCAATAAAACATATTTTAAAAACTACTAAAAGTATTTAATTATTTAGTCTTTGCCAATACTGTGCTATGTACTTGACATGTGATGACCTTTTTGGACCCTACAACAACTTTCTCTATTAGGAGCTATTATCATTGTCATTTAACAGAAAACAAAATGGAGACTGAGGATCATAAATGTTAAGATAGATATTCAACATCACAGTACTAGGATGAAACAGAGAAAGGAATTGGGCTTAGTTAAAAATCTACACTCTTAAATTAACCCCTACAGTTAAATAACACACTTCATTACAGTAAGATTTCAATTCATCAGAACTCTACTAACTGAAGCCATTAGGTAAAATGTCTCTTCTTTCAGGAGAAAGAAGGACATTGTAAAATTAGAGCTCATGGTATAGATTTTGTTTCAACAAAATTTTTTTTATAAAATTACTTCTTTTTGTCCTTCAAGATCCTTAGCTAACAAACAAAAAATTAGTGGTTACTGGACTTAACTTACTAAGGAGATAAAATATCCACCAAAAGTAAAGCAAACACGTATTTGTTATTTGTAACCTTCAGTTCACCAGAATACTCAATCAGAACCACCCTTTTTATGCAGTTTGTTTAACTGAGGTCTTCTTGTAACCTTACATTTCTTCATATTTAGATATTAGATACCAGGCAGGCAAAATATCTGGCTATTTAACTATTTTTTAGTGTTTATCTAGATCAAGAACACAGCTGACAACTTCAGAAATAAAGTGTGATAAGTGTGCTATATAATGAAACACACAATGTATTTATAATGAAATTAAACATATATTAAATAAAGCATATATGGAGATAACATATAAAATGATCACTGTTGAATAGAAGCTTCTTCTTGCTGCTGTATCTTGTCATTTCTGATATTTCAATTCTCATAAACAGGAAAGAGAGATTATTGTTCACCTACTGGTCAAAACTCTAAAGGTTAAATCAAAGATTTAGAAATATTCTGAGAAAGTCTCCATACAAGAATAACTCAATATGATGTAAAAGATAGTTTAACAAATACTCAGTTTAACAATGTGACTAGTGACATTTGGGTAGTGAAGTGTGAACAGTCACTAAATTTGGATGGTTAAAGTCCAAAGCTTGATGAAATATTTCACAATTAACATTTGAACTAATAAAAAAACAATATTGTGGTAAAGCAACATTATCAACTCGAAATGCATTCACTTGCTTTTTCTAGACCCTTCCTATAAAAGGCCAGTCTAATTGATGACAAAAGAACCAGTAAGTGGTCTGGGAAAATGACTTGGTAAAAAGATCATGCAAGATGTTTTTCATAAAGCAAACAAACATACATGAACACAAAAATTTCACCTATAAAATCATCTCATAAAATAAAAAGTCTCATATAATGATCTAAAAGATCTTCCATTTGATTGAGAAACTAGGCTTGGAAAATTCTCCTATATGCTTGTATCTCCAGGTGTCTATTTTCTATTTGAAAACCACTGGGCAACATTTTTCTTAGCAGGTGTCAACCAATCACATGTGTTAGTACTATATTTCACTCTTTTCCTACCTCACCTTTCCCCCTCCTCATGCTGCTTTTGTTTTATCCCAAAGTGGTAATTTGCATAAGGATTAAGGGAAAAGATCATCCAGTTTCATTTTTTTCAGGTTCATGCTCCGAGTAAGCATCAAAGTAATTGTAAGAACAAGAGGGAATATACAACATAAAAAGAAAACCAGGCTTTTCTATATGATGTGTGTATGTGTGTAAAGAAGTCCACAGGCTCTCATATTTACGTGTGTAAAGTCAGAGAAGTAGTGCCATAAAATCACCTATCAATTCTAATGTGTCATTTACTTACCCATATTCCTTTTGAATATATCACTTTTGTGTAAATGGATGCAAGTAATATGTGTGATAAAAAATAAATAAAAAACAAATAAACGCTTGTATGGTCACAGAGATTTTCAGATCAACTTAATTTTATCCACTAGTAGTGACTACCTTGTGTGCCCAATAAAAAGTTGATCATTCTAGTCATTCAAAATAATTTCTCTAGTTCAGATTTTTCTGCTCTAATTGCTTAAATTCTATTCTATTCTAAGATATAAGATACTATCCAATCTTATACTTGAAGTAGATGAATTGTATAATACATGAATTATATCTCAATAAAGCTGTTATTTCACATCTATTCTATGCACATTATACCACTATTTATTGAGAATTTATCATATACTAAGTGCTTTGCATATGTTAAATCTTTTAATGTGACACTCATAACCAATTTATATGGGGTTTATAGGGCTTATAACTCCAATTTCATGAAGAAACTAAGGTTTAGAAACATTAAGTAATTCATGCAATAAGCTAATAAGTGATGGATTCAGGGTTATACCTGGCTCTGTTAGACTCAAAAGTCCTTATTCCTTTCATATCACCAGACTGCCTTTGTGTGCAAGCTGGAGGTTGGCAAGCTTTTGCTTACCTACCTAACAGAAGCAAGCTGGATCTGATGATTTCTTAAAGTTGCTTGGAGTTGAAATTTATTATTTTTTAAATATTTCTTCCAATATCTCAGATAAGTCTTTCTTTTTATAATTGGGGAGCTGAAGGAAGAATAATAATTTAGAAAAGTCCTGATTTCTCTGGTTCTGGGAGATAGATTCCAATCCACTTTTCAAGAAGGGGATATCACATCATACAGTAACACTCAATGAATATTCTTTACTTAAGTTTCACAAATGTCAGTGTGGAAACACTTCTGACTCAACTGCCTCCTTGGGACTTGCTGTGGGCATAGCTTTGGTTAGGTGTCTTTTTCCTCTGGATGCTCCTTTTCTCACCAGCTCTATTCATCTTGAATATTATTTTTTCTAGACATACATATTATTTTGTTTTCAGATATGAGTTCAGGGATTCCTAAAGGATGGTATCTGATGGGAGCCTTGACTAGATAACTGGGTAGGGACTTTTTAAATACTTAGATACAATTGTAGACACATGCCAATGATCCCTGATAATTCCCAGTCACCAAGTCAAATTACCAAGACTTCCAGTCCATGTACAAAAGAAGACAAAAAGGAGTGAAACTCAAAAGTTTCAAGCCAAATATATCATTGCCATGGGGGATTGTATCAATAATAAAAGACAATAAATTAAAGTTGCCTTAAAAATGTCCTTTCCAATTAAAGTTATTTTCAAATCTATCACTGCTAGTATTACACTAATCCAAGTTGAACATTCCCTCTCATATAAGCTACTGTCACAGCTTCCTACCTGAACTCACTCTTATTTCTCTTGACCTCCTAAAGTCCATTATATTTACATTAAACACAGTTAAGGCATCTTCCTGGATGTCTAATGGAAACAAGCTCAAAACAGCTTGATTTCTACCTTTCCCCAACCTGTTCTTTCCTTAGTCTTCCCCATTTCAGAAAATGCCACTACTAACAAATTGCTAATACCAGAAATCTGGATGTAATAGACTACCACTCAATATCTAATGTCTTAGTAAGTAAAGGGGTTTTTACTTCAAAATTTATACAGAATTCAACTATTTCTCTCCACCTTTGACACTATCACCCTAATCTAGGCCATCATCATCTTTCATTTGAACTATTGGAATAACCTCCTAACAGGTCTCACTGTTCCCTTTATATGACTTCCTACAGTAATGGTAGTTAAGTGATATTTTTGAACTTATATCATTGTACTCTTATGAGTAAAATCATTTAAAGAATGATCATTTTCATTATATGAAGCCTAAGCCACTTATCTTCTTCTTCAGGGCCCCATATGTTTTGGTTCCTATCTATCTCTCAAAATTGATTTCACTTTTCCCACTTACTGCTTACTCAGCCTCTCACACTCCCACTAGCTACAGCACAGTGACATTAAAATTTTCTCTGTTCTTAGAACAGAAAGCATACAATGTACTTTGGTGACTTGTATATTCCCTCCTATCTGGCATGTTCATCCCTCAACTCTTTGCATTATTAGCTCTTTTAAAATCCATCTGGTCTCAGTTTATATGACATCTTCACAAAATTTCCATGACTATTTAGGTAGCATTCTCTGCCATTAATAATCTCTTTGGAACTTCATGCCACTTCTCAGCACTAAAAATTCACATTTACTTGTATGATAATCTGATTAATAGCTGTCTCCTACCTCTCCTCCACAAACTAGCATGCAATTGTCTCGACTTTCTGATTCACAACTATATCTATAGGCTTAAGTACAGAGCCTAGGATAGACTATGTCTTCAATGAATATTTTTGAAATAAATACATTAACATAGGAAAATTTGCAATGGTGAAGCCGAGGGAGTCACAAGAAAGAGGGAGAGGGAGAGGTCATTCAGCTGAGCTTCTGGAATTCTCTCTTCTGTGAAGACAAATTTTTTTCATCAATCCATGGTGGTGGTAATCTTCCAGGCTTGCTATACATTGTTACTTCTATTTACTTCAAGTCAATATGTACAACTGAATCTTTATAAGAAGGCATGATTGAAAATTATTTAATTAATATTTTATAACACATTAATTTCTCCTCAAAACCCCCTTTTGATTTTTTCATTGACAGTGACTCTTAGAAATAACAAAAGCTCAAGAAACAGCATTTCTAAACCATGCACAGCTGAGGATGTAGTTCTGTTTCTATAAAAATATTTCAACAGCCTAAAGCGTCCTGGAGCACAGGTCAATGGATTCCCTGGTGAAAATTAATTACAGAATTGTATCACTTACCCAAATTTAGGAAATAAATAGAATTCAGTAATTCAGAAAAAGTCTACTTGTATCAGTAAAATGTGCCAATTACAGATTATGTTTAAATATATATTCTGTCACATTTAGGTTCAATAACTTGATTATATACCTCTCTTGATAAGTAAGAACTATTTATAACTCATCAAGCATTATCTATATTTGAATGAGGGAGACAGGAACCAGATTGAAATGTGACTTGTATGCTATGCTTAAAGCTTTATATTTTTCTTGAAAGTTACAGAACATCATTGAAGAGTTTTAAGAAATCATGAGATCAAATTTACATTATGTTTTTCATAAAGTTCAGTTGGGGAAGAGTGAGAAAGGTGGATTGGGGATGGAGGTACAGATAGCAAGGAGAGTAATTTGGAAGTTATTCTCATATTCTTGTTGAAAAAATCATTAATATGTGAAATTGTACTACTAGGAACACAGGAGAGGGGGATAATTTGAAATAATATTTAGGGTGCAGAATCAACTGAAAATCTATGTAAGGAATTTGGATGTGAGAAATGAGAAAAGAAGACAAGTTGAAGGTATCTTATGGATTTCTTGTTTGGGGAAGTAGGTAGATGGCGGGGCCATTTCTTCTCACTTGCAGGCTACGAGAAGGGGAGTAGGTTTGGGTAGGAGGATCATTTTGGATACGTTGAATCTATGATGTCTGTGAAATATAGCAGAAAAAAAGTTACATACTATTTGCAATGTATTACAATTCTTCCCTTCTAACTTTCTGCCATGGGATTATAGGGTTATATTCTCTGACAAAGTAATACACTGAGCCAGTGCTCAAATATAGTTATTGACTTGATTTGATTTGCATACACCTACCTCAGGCTACTCAAAACAACTACCTGAGCAAGAATGCGGAAGATGAGGGTGTTCATCTAGCCTGACAGAACAGGGCTGTAGTCTGCAAATTTTCCCTTCTGTCAGCTAAATTCCTTAAGCTGCCAAGCAAATGCCTGGAGAGAAGGTAGGTCTATACCATTTGCAGAGGCAGCTTGGTTACCATGACTGCAAATTGTGCTGTGGTGGAGCTGCCTTTCCTAAACTCCCTCACTTGTTTCCTTCTCTGGAACTGCAATGGCCAAGACACATCTGTGGCCTTGAAAGAAAAAAATAAGTGTAGAGATTAAGGAACTAGCTATTTCTTCACTGGAAATTTAAATAATAGGAAAAGCAGCTCTTCAATGTTGTACCCAATTACAGCACAGCCCAATCAGCTGCCATTTGTTGGAGTAAATTGACTATTTAGGGTGTATTTTAAAATAGGGCTTGCATCTTCTACTAAGATAATTTTTATTGTACAATAGTGCCATATTGTTGCTGCATTTAAAGTAGTCATTTTGAGTGTTCAGGGGCTGTGACAGCAACTTAGGAAAAACTTTTCCACTTGCCACTTTATCATGCATCGTTCATAAGGATGAATGCCCATTTTGCTATCTGAATAGGCAAATGGATTCATGCACAGTTAACCTGATCTTTCACACTTTACACCTCATCAGAAACATATGTTGCCTGTCCCCACAGCCATTCCAGAATTCTTGACACTGGGGGAGCCCTTTTCACAGAAGGCATGTACATTAAAGGTTTGACCTTTGAAACCCAAGAGATGGCTTTGGTGACCCAAAATGTCAAAGAATGCAAATATTGTCAAAATAAAGGCAATTTTTACTTTGGGATATAGGGCAATTTTTCACTCCCAAGAGCTGAATTTTCACCTAGGCAAGATTGAGTCTCATTTACAGAGTCAAAGGACTCTAGATCAGGCTAAGAGCCTTGAACGGGTGTGCAGAGAGTTAAATCCTAACCGAAGCTCTGATGCTAACAAGATGGATATTTTTGTACACGTTGCCTTATCTGTCTAGATCTTAGTTTACCCTCATGAACAATTATGAGGCTGGAAATGATTATCTCCATGTTTCTCTTGGAAGGGTCATAGATTCTATTCCAAACACTATGCTTAGGCAGATACCTTCAATTGTTGACTTACATTTTAATATTCTGTAAGGAGAAAGGGACATGGAAGAAAAACTCTACCCCTCACCCATGCTCCACCCTATTCCTAAACTCCAAAGTTGTCTAGTCTGACAGATTGTCAGATATATGACTTTTATCTTATTAAGCATATTTCCCTAGTATCCTTGCACAGCACGATGGCTTGTGAGGCCACATAAACACTGTTTCTACTCTTTCTAAAAAAAAAAACAAAATTGGAGGATATCTGTAAATGAAGATGGGAGCTCCAGTAGCCAGACTACCTTAAGAGATATTCAAAAGTAAACTGAATTGAAGTGCCTTACTCTACAGTGCCTTTAGCTATTGAAATTAAAAAAATCACTCGATATGGAGATTGGAAGATGTTGCCTTGAATTTAAATAACAGCATTTGGGCTGGTTTTGACACTATAAAGCATCAGTATTTTTTAATGCATGCTTTAAAAAAACCCATACATAGTTTCCAGTCTTACATTTGAGTATTTTAAACTTACATTTTAAATCATATACTTTAAGTTTATTTTTGTATATGGTATAAGGGTGTAGTCCAGTTTCATTTTTTCATGTATCTGTCCAGTTTTCCCAACACCACTTATTGAAGAAGTTGTCATTTACTTGTAGATTGTACGTTCTTGCCTCCTTTGTCATAAATTAATTGATCATATGAAACAACTAGAAGAAAACATAGGCAGTAAACTCTTTGACATTGGTCTTACCAATATCTTTTTGGATATGTCTCTTAGGGCAAGGGAAATAAAAGCAAAAATAAATAAATGAGACTACATCATACTAAAAAGGTTCGGCACATCAAAAGAAATCATCAACAAAATGAGAAGATAACCTACTGAATGGAAGAAGATTTTCTCAAATGATATATCTGATATAGGTTTAATATCCAGTATATATAAGGAACTCATACAACTCAACATCAAAAACACAAACAATAAATTATAAAATGGTCAGAGGACTTGAATAGGCACTTCTCCAAAATTAGGACATATGTATGGCTAACAAATATATGAAAAGGTGCTCAACATCACTAATTGTCAGGGAAGTGCAAATCGTAACTACAATGAGATACCACATTATACCTGTCAGAATGGCCATCATCAAAAGTAGACAAATATCAGGTGATGGCTATGATTCAGAGAAAAGGGAACCTTCCTGTACTGTTGGTAAGATTGTAAATCTACAGCCACTATGGAAAACAATATGGAGATCCATCAAAAAATTAAAAATAGAACTACTACACATTCTAAAAATTCCACATCTGTGTATTTATTTGAAGAAAACAAAAACACTAATTAAAAGTGATAGATGCATTCTTATGTTCATTGTAGTATTATTTACCATAACGAAGATAGGAAAGCAATCGAGATGTTCATTGATGTATAAATGTGTATATGTGCATATACACATGCACACACACAATGCAATACTATTCAGCAATTTAAAAAATGAAATCTTGCCCTGCTTAGCATGGCTCAGTGGATTGAGTTCTAGCCTGTGAACCAAAGGGTCACCAGTTCAATTCTCACTTAGGACACATGCCTGGGTAGCAAGATAGGTCCCCAGTAGGGGGCACATGAGAGGCAAATGCACACTGATGTTTCTCTCTCTCTCTCTCTTTCTCCCTCCCTTCCCTTATGTCTAAAAATACATTAAAAAATGAAATCTTGCCATTTGTGACAATGTGGATGGACCTAGAAAGTATTATGCTAAGTGAAATAAGTCAGACAGAGATAGCAAATACCATATGATTTCACTTATATGTGAAATCTGAAAGACACAGTAACAAAACAAAATAAAACAAAAACAGATTCAGAGATACAGAGAACAAGTTGAGAATTGTCAGAGGGTAGCATTGTTGGGGGGCAGTGATAAGGATGAAAGGGAATAAGAGGTACAAATTTCCAATTATAAAATAAATAAGTCACAGAGATGTAATAATGTACAGCACAGGGAATATATTCAATAATATAACTTTGCATGGTGACAGATAGTTACTAAACTTATTCTGGTGATCACATCATAAGGTTTATAAATGTCAAAACACTATGCTGTACATCTTAAACTAATTAATATTGTATGCCAATTATACTTTAATAAAATTTTAAAGTATTCATACAGAGCTTTTGAACAGTTTTTAAAGAATAGCTCTAATAGCGACAATATGCACTCAAATATTTAATTATAGAATGCCTAAATATTAACACTAAGTCTTGAGAAAATTTTATTAAGCCAATAATCATTTGACATTTCACGAGTCTCAGACATTGAAGCTGTTTTAAGAGACAACTCTACATTGTTTCTTTTGTATTTTAGTTACCTGGACTCAAGAACAGCCCAGAGTGTTCTAATTACTTAGCTTCTGGAGCTGCCATAGTAGCCAATCAGTGTTATGTTAACAGAAATCTAAGCACTCATGTTTTTGGAAAACTGAATTCAATTTTTCTTTATGGTACACTTTTTTTTTGCATTATGTTTCCTTCATGTTATTTTAGATAACATTTTGATTTAAACTATTGCCTGCTGTGGACTACGGCATGGATTTTGAAAGCCAGACTGCAGAACTCTGGATTAAATCCCTCACTCAGTGATAACCCATTTCCTGCTTCTTTAGTGAGCATTTTAAAATATCTTCATTCAGCTTTCTATTGAAGAAGGTTGAGGGGATGGGGTGAAGGGAACATTTAAAAAAGTGTCTCTAAACAAAGAAAGGTTATTGGAGGGGGAGACAAGAAAAATATTTAAACTGCAATACAAAATGGAAGTGCTCTAAAAATAAGAGGCAAAGCATGGCCATTTTTTTCTGCTCTATAGAAAACTGACCAAAATGTAAAATGATAATATTTGAATCTAGGCAGGAAGGAAGATTATCAAAAGTATTGCTTGTAGGTATACATTTCTTAGTAAGAAGTTGACCTAGTATATTCAGATGAAAATTTGTAGCTTCACTGGCTAAAGGACTTCAGATACATGCTAATCATTTGCCTGAGACCTTGAAAGAATTCCCAGGGAAGCTCTTCAGGGTTTGCACATGTCCCACATATCCTGTACTTTAAAACAGACACCAAATTCTCTCTAACTCATAATTACAGGAAGCAGCCAACTGCTTAACTTCAGTATCTTAGCCACAGATTGATGTCTTTTTAATAGGTACATCTGTTAAAGAACATATACTATTCAGAAGACCATAGACACAAGCCTCATTTACAAAATAAATCTCAGTATGGGGCTCTTGGGATTCATGGGTCCTAATGACTACAATCTAGAAAGCAATCTGACTGGAAAATGCATCATACTAGAAAAAGGAGAGGTTTCTTCTGTTTTTCCTTTCCAGGTTATTTTGGGTTCAGACTCCATTGGATTCCCTATTGACGAGAGAGCTCTGAGTGGATACTAATTACCTTGAGAAGCTCAGGCAACAATTTGCTTCTCTTATCATCTTATTCTAATATTCTTATCATCATTTCTGAAAAACTTCCATGTTGTTCTGTGCCTTGACCTCAAGCAGTTAATATTTTGTAAACTTAAATGCAGCAAAGGAATTATTATCAGAAGAAATCTTAGGCTTTGACATAATGGTTAATATTCAAGCATATCTATGTTCTCATTTTTTTTCTTTTGACACTTTGAATATTAGCATTTGGGATTTTCTTAAAATGAGACCCATCACTAGTGGCTGCAAGAAAGTATCTGTACCTAGTTTTTCATATCAAACATGAAGACAAGAGAAAATGTGGGTACCTTAGAAAGAGAAAATGGAAGTTGTTAAAAAAGATAAACAATATCAATATACAAGCCTGAACAAACAATTAGATGAAATGAGGTCCTCAAAAGTACTTTCCCGTTCCCCTTTTCTGTCATCCCATACTCTTCCTTGATCTGTTCCACAGACAATGTACTCACAGTGTACATGGAAGGTCTCCTGAAGCACTGCCTTAAACTCTCAGAATTTCCCCCTTCCTTTATTCTCCTCAATAATACTAACACTAACCATAACATACATTTCTCTCTCCAAATAAAATTTTCTTTTCACCTATACTCTTTGAAGTACAAAAAGGGAAAAAAACTAATATCATTCACTAATCTAAAATATTTATATTATACCTGAATTTGCGATGTAAATTGTGCCTTTATAAATCTCTAAAAATGATATTTCATATATTGATGTGTGGATTGAGGGATTTGGGAGGGTTAGAGGAGAGACTTCCTGACAGTCTCCATCTTCGGTTCCCATTATGCCAATATGTGATAGATAGAAGCTTTGTTGCAGGCCAAATGGTTTTTGAAAATGACAAGTCCGTGATAAATTCTATTTGCCAAAATGACTTATAGAGTGTAGTGTGGGGTACATGATGGACCTAAGCCTTTGATTGATTTTCCAGTACCTACACCATTTCTCCCTGATTTATTTTCCATAGAATTTATAAAGTGGAAGGATCCCACATGTTTTGCTTTTCCTCTGATTCAATTTTCCATTTTAATTCCTAGACACCAACAAATGGCTTTAGGATATAGCTTCCAGAAGTTTGTGACTTCATCCCCTTCCCTGAAAAAAATAGAAGGAAGGAAAAAAGAAAAATAATGAGAAAAGTATGAGCAAAACTGTAGTTTCTATGAAAAACAAATTCATTTATATTTGTATTATGCATAAAATTTTAGAAACTCAATTCGTCTCTGACCTAAACCACTAACATATTAATCTTTGTGTCTTTGTGTAGGTAATAAGGATATGTCATCTGTTCAGTTGTTTGCATTAAGCATAGTTGATTCTTTGTATTTATATATTATATTTTGGGGTTCTGCCACTCAAAAGGTTATGACAAGATGGAATAAAATAAGATTGAGTGAAATATTAATACAAAAAAGAACATTCATTGATATAGAACTCTTTTTAAGTAATCATTTTTGCAAGTTTCTCAAGTATATATATTATTTTCCAATGTACTTTCACCCCTCCTTCCTCATAAATACATAACTGCTTCTTCTCATCTTCACACACACCTTGCAAGCAATTGATATATTTGGAAATCTTTTGGTCTAAACACAGCAGATAACCTAGACATGGTGTGGCTTGAGAATAATTTCTCTATAGTGAAATTTGGTGCTTTTCTATCTGGAAGGGAAAATATTCATATAGGCTTTCATAAGTCATTCTAGAAAGTCAATGGTCTTACCTGCTCCTCTGAGTTTTAAAGTAAATGGATCAATTTCTGATCATCGATATAGAATAATAGCCTGCTAGTCCTCATTTTTAAAAAATGACCTCCAAATTATGTGACACCCATTTGAGAGAAATAATTCTCAGGAAAGTTATAGAAAGATGTTATTCAGTCCCTCCACTCCTTTAGATACATAGAGTGGTTATTTCTTATTTGTTTTCCCCTTTCCATTCCTCCATCCTAACTGAACTTGAATTTCTCAGTCACAAGATTTGGAGAGACTGACTCCACTTCCAGCCACACCTCAAAGAGGACCAATATTGGCTTAAGACAGTTATATCTTTTCCTTCTGGAGACAATATTTCTGGTTCAGAGGTAAACATATGAAACAACTGAATTATTTATATTTGAAGACACATTTGCTAAGGGTTTCTGACAAAGAAAATCCCCTCTCATTTCAATAAGAGATACATAAAATGATGTTCTATTTCACTTACTAAGTATGACAAAGAAACTTATGAACCTAGGAGCTACATGCAGCCATCTTTAGATGTGAATGAGTCAGCTATAGAATGAGGTTGACATCATGGAAAGAAAAGTAGGAGGTAGGAGAAGTGGGCGCCCCTCGGGACCCAGAGACTGCGCACCCGTGAACCCGAAAAAGGCCAGGCGCTCCCCAGAACCTGTGAGGCCCAGGCGCCGGAGGTAGGAGAAGTGGGCGCCGCTCAGGACCCAGAGACTGCGCACCCGTGAACCCGAAAAAGGACAGGCGCTCCCCGGGACCTGTGAGGCCCAGGCCCTGGAGT
>JAPYXV010002831.1:0-12793 GCA_028533065.1 Trachops cirrhosus
CTTTGTAGGTAACTGTCTCCTTATCTCTTGCTGCTTCTAGCATTCTCTCCTTTATTTTTACCTTGGCTGATGTAATGATGATGTGCCTTGGTGTGTTCCTCCTTGGGTCCAACTTCTGTGGCACTCTCTGAGCTTCCTGGACTTCCTGGAAGTCTATTTCCTTTGCCAGATTGGGGAAGTTCTCTTTTATTTGTTCAAATAACTTTTCCACTTGTTGCTCTTCCTCTTCTCCTTCTGGTACCCATATAATTCAGATGTTGGAATGTTTAAAGATGTCCCGGAGGTTCCTAAGCCTCTCCTCATGTTTTTAAATTCTTGTTTCTTCATTCATTTCTGCTTGGATGTTTCTTTCTTTCTTCTGTTCCACTCCAATGATGTGAGACCCAGCTTTCAGTCCATCACTATTGGTTCCCTGTGTATTTTTCTTCATTTCACTTATTGTAGCCTTCATTTTTTCATCTAATTTGCAACCAAAATCAACCAATTCTGTGAGCATCCTGATCACCAGTGCTTTGAACTGTGCATCTGATAGGTTGGCTATCTCTTGGTCGCTTAAAAGTATTGCTGTGGGGCTTTAATTTTTTCTGTTTGAGCCATTTTTTGGGGGCGGTTCTGGTCGCACCTGTTATGTATTGAGGGGCGGAGCCTTAGGTGTTCACCAGGACGGGGCACCCCAGTCACTGGGTTGTGTCGCTGTATGTGGGGGCAGGGTCAGAGAGGGAACAATGGTGCTTGCTCCACTCTCTCTAGGACTTCAGTCCCCTCTGCCACTTCGCGCAAGCAGATTGGGCCCTTCTGGTGCTGGCTCCCAGGCAGGTGGGCTTGTGCACATTCTAGGACCCTGTGGGTCTCCCCAAGGAACTCTCCTGTGAGGCTGGGAGATTCTCCCGGCACCTCAACCCGCACAGGTGTTTTCAATCGGTGCTTTTAGGCTTTATTTCCCGGCGCTGGGTCCCTGGGTTGCGCGGTCTGTGTTGCTGCCCGTTTTTGCCTTGTTTATCTGCGTGCAAATGTGTGACTGCGGACAGCCATCTGCCTTGCGGGCCTCACTGGGTCTGCTTGTTGCCTCCCAAGCCTGGGGTCTGCCACCGGTCTGTTAACTGCCCCTGGGCCTCTCGGGTCTGCCAACTGCCACATGCACCCTGCGTGCCTGTGTCTGCCAGCCACCGCTTTTTCCTGCCGGGACCCTTTGACCACTCTCTGTTGGCCTCCGACTCTGCTCCTCTTACCAGTCTGGATGAATGGGTGTCAGACTTCTGTACAGTTCATTTCTCTCTGTTCTCGTTGTTTTTTGTTTCTGAATTTTTGTGTCCTTAGATTTGGTTGTGCGAGGAGGCACAGTGTGTCTACCTATTGCCTCCATCTTGGCCGAAAGTCCAAAATTTTTTTAAAAAATTAGAAATAAATAAGAAATCAGGTTTTTTGCCCTATAGTATTTGGCTGCTTGCTTCTTCATGGAATCAATTCACTTGTTCATCTGGCCCTGTCAGCTCAGGCTGCCACAGTAAGGTAACAAACTGGGTGGCTTAAACAATAGAAATTTATATTCTTACAGTTCTGGAGGCTGGAAGTCCAAGATCAAGGTGTCATCAGGGTTGGTTTCTGGTGAGACTTCTCTCCATGGCTTGCAGAAAATATCTTCTATTGTGTTCTCACATGGCCTTTTCTCTGTGTGCAAGAGTAGAGAGAGATCTCTGGTGTCCCTTCCTCTTCTTATGAGAATACCAGTCTAATAGGATTAGGGCCCCACCTTTATGACCTTATTGGACCTTAATTATCTCTTTAAAGGTTCTATCTCCAAATATAGTCACATTGAGGGGTTAGGGTTTCAACATATAAATTGGGAAAGGAACACAATTAGTCCATCACACCCTATATTGCCAATACACTGGTAGTGAGCTCTAGAAGCTTGATTAAATTTAGATCCAGTCTTTTAAGCATTCATTGGTGGTGCTTTCTCACTATTGGTGATACTGCCAGTGTTAGTGATCAGTCGGTGAATTCAGATAGTGTCAGCCTGACAGCCCAATTGTGTTCATGGTAGAATAAGATTATTAAAAATGTGCTGGTACCAAGCATGGGATCTTTTGGATCCAACTCTCAGGGGCCTGGGGAACAGGGACTGCTTAGCACCACTGAATACACTGTACTTTTTAAATTTAGGGAGCACACAAAGCCCCAGGCTCCTGCCTGGGTCCCACTTTCCTGGTTCATGTTGAGCAAGTTTGGCCACTAAGGTGCTGCTACAGGATGAGTAGGGAGGGCACCCTGGAGGCAGCTGCATATATCCATTCTGAGCAGTTGTCAGAGCGGGAGCCTCCCCCAAGGCAGGTTGTGGGGGCCGAGGCCAAGGCCACCTGCTCACCACTGGTTCTGCTCCTCTGCAGTTGAGCATTGACAGCTGCTGGGTAGGCTCCTTCTACTGCCCCCAGGCCAGCTTCACCGCCACCATCTACGACGCCATTGCCACAGAGAGCACCCTCTTCATTCGGCAGAACCAGCTCGTCTACTATTTTACAGGCACCTATATCACGCTCCACGAAAGCAACCATGGCAGCGGTGAGGGCGTTGTGGCCAGGTCATGTGCCTGAGGGTTCATGGCATCAGGCAAGGGGACTGCCTGTTGGAGCCCCAGGGTTTGTCTGAGTGAACCCATCTACTGGTACCTGGGACTGGAATTGCCTTTGGTGAGGAAGGGGTATTGGAGGGACTTTCCAAGGTCCTGAACCATCTTGCCCATCCTGGAGGGGCTTCTCGAGTGCTGGGGTGGGGTCTTCATCCAGACCTTCCCAGGAACTGTGAACCAGCTGAGGGAAGCAGGAGGGGTGAGAGTGAAGGGAAGGAGCAGAGAGACAGACAAACTCATGCACATGAACATGGACACACTCAAATAGACATTAGAGTGTCAGAAAGACAGAGAAAGGCTTACTGAGAGAGGCATACTGAGAGAGCAATTGGGAGTGAGGGTGGGAAGAGGTATAGGGGTCAGAGAGAAAAATGGGTGGAGGGGGAGAGAGAGTGAGATGGAGAGAGAGATGGGCTGCTGGAGAGGCAAAGCCACGAAGGAGACTGATCAGAGAGGAAAGGAAAGACTTGATTCAGCTTTATCATTTAAGTGATACCAAAACTCCCCTAGTTCTTCCAGGTTTTCCCCCAATCCAAATGAGAGATATCATTTAGATATAGGGTCACTTGGACTTATACAGTCACAGAAACTTGTCACCTATATTTCATTAGTTAACACACGTTTTTTTTCTTTTAAGAAATCTGAAGTTCATGTTTTTTTTAAAGATTTTATTTATTTTCAGAGAGAGGGGAAGGGAGGGAGAAAGATGGGGACAGAGACATCAATGTGTGGTTGCCTCTCGGGCGTGCCCCCCACTGGGGACCCAACCTGCAACCCAGGCATGTGCCCTGACTGGGAATCAAACTGGCGACCCTTTAGTTCACAGGCCAGCACTCAATCCACTGAGCCACACCAGCCAGGGCAACACATGTTCTTAAAAGTTCATTTTTCTTCCTTCCTTACTTAGGGCACTTGGACAGTGGGAGGAATCAAATTAAAATGGACTCAAGCCAAAAAAAAAGGGGGGGGTTGTTTTTTGGCTGAGATGGCTAAAAAACCTAGGAACATGTTGGTTTCAGGCATAGTTGGATCTAGGGGCTCACCGTGGTAGCTGTTAGGCCCTCCTATGGTGGTCATGGTGACTCCCTGTCCACCCAGCAACTGCAGACTTTTATATCCTCAGGGGCCACAGGGAAAGGCATCTCTTTGTTAATGGTTGCAAGTTGGGACTGTCTTTGATTTGCCCTGTTTAGTCACATGCCCAGTTCAGAACCAATCACTCTGGCCAAAGGAATGGAAAGGCGGGATCAAGCCTAATCTGAACCTTATGGACAGAATGTGAGCCAGGAGGATTTTCTTAAAGGCAACCGTGTCCCTGTGCCAGGGGTCCCTTGGTCACCACACTGAGCAGCTGCTCTAGGGAGAGGAAATGGTAACAGGCTCACTAAGGCCAGGAAAATGTGGATGGGAGCCCAGGTCCAAACGCCTGAGCCTGAGGCCCCATGCTGACTCTACAGAGAACTGGGTGCGTGTACTGCCCCACGAGTGCATCAAGAAGCTGTGCCCCGTGCATTTTCACAGCAATGGCTCCGAGTACATCATGGCCCTCACAATTGGGAAGCACGAAGGTTACGTCCACTTTGGGACCATCACTGGTAAGGGTGGGGCCTCTGGCAACCCAAGAGATTCCTTTATGCCCTGTCACCTCCAAGAATTCTCACCTTGGGCCCTCACCCGTCACCACGTGCCTTCCGAAGGGGTACCGGGCTGGAGGTTTCCTGAGTGGGGATGGGTTTAGGTTTGTAGAGATAGTTCTTGGGGTGTATTATGTATCTTGCATGACTTGTTTGATTTCAACGGGCAGAAGCCCAATTTGAAATTCATTTAAGCATAAAGAATTTGTGGACTTATAAATGAAAAGACAAGTTGGCAACCTCAGGCATAGCTGAATCCAGGGGCTCACAGGGTATATCATCAAGACTATCTCTTGGTAAGGTAGTATAGTATAGTGATTATGGCACAGGTCTGGAGAGAGATTGCTCCAACACACCCAACCCAAGTCACCTGTGCTTTGGGACAGGTGACTTAACCTCTCTCTTCCACCTCATCTTCTCATCAACAGAATGGGGCTAATGATACTACTAGTATCTGCTTTATTGTTTGATATAAAAGAGTAATTAAGTTGGCATCTGTAAAGGTTTTCAAACAGTGCTAGGGACATGAGTGTTAGAAAAGGGTTAATTGTTATGAGCCCTGTGATTTAGCTTCATTTTCAGGTAGCTGCTCCTCCTTGGAGGTTTAGGATGGCTTCCAGGAGCTGAGGGTCATTTTTCACCAGCTTGAATCATCCCAGGAGAATGAGAGCAACCTCTTCCCCATTAACACTAGAATGCATCCCAGGGTGCACTCTTATTGGCTGATTCTAGGTCATGTTCCTTGACCTGAGCCAAATACGGTGACCAGAGAGAGAAAGGCATACTCTGATAGACCAGGTGTGAGTGACTGAAATGCCAAAGCATGAGACCTGTCCCCTGGAATCCACAGGCCTAAGGAGGGGGGTAGGGCACGGGCATTCCACTGCTGTGGGGTACCTGTTGGGCTGGGAATGAGAGGGACCTGAGCATGGATCTGCCCTTCTCCGAAGATGGCCGTGTGTCCTTCGAGATGCTGCCCAGGCAGAAGTCCGTGTGTGAAAGGATAGAAGGTACCTATCTCCCACATGGGTCTGAGGTGGGCAGGCATGAGGATCTAGGGTATGGGAGAACAGGGAAGAGTAGAAGAGGTCATGGGAAAGGATAGTCAGTCAGTGTCTTGGGGAGAGGTGCAGAGTTACAGGAATGGGGTAGGGTGGCAGTCACAGAGAGGAATGAGGTGATGGATAGGGGGCTGGGTCAGGGTTTGCTGTGGACCTCCCCTTTCCCATCCAGTTGTCATCTGCTCTATAACCTGGGCCATATACATTGAGGGTGACAACATTCTACTGCTGCTGGTGGAGACTGAAGACAACACTGCCAAGAAGCATTTCCTGGTGGTCAGCTTCAACCTAGGTAATTGGGGCACTACAGGTGGGGAGGTTGAGTGCACAGCAGACAATGGAAGGGAGATGTAGCTCATGTCACTCCTGGGTAAGTGGTAGTGGTGGAGAACAGGCTTGGTGGGCTGGGGAAACTGAGAGGAAGTCAGTGTGACAGGAACAGGGGGAAATGGAAGGCAGGGAGATTTAAGAGTGAGGAAAAGCCAGATCTGGAAGGGCCTGTGGCTCACAGTCAGTAGATCTGGTTTTTATTTCACCTGAACTGAGAATAGGGCTGCCATATGCAGTTGTATAGGCTGTGCACCGCACTCCCCAGCCAAGGAGCCACAGGAGACAAGTCCTGAGCCCTAACAGGGCTGTATCATCTCAGAGGCAGTGCCTTTTTACAATTCACATGTAGAAACAGTAAGGGCCAAGAGGCCCAAATTGGAAGCCATTGGAGGGCTTTTGGGAGGGACTGGGAAGCTGGTGACTTGCTCAGTTTCAGAGAGCTTGGGGCCTCAGGAGATTTTGCTGTGTTCTTTTTATCTGTAGTCACTGATAACCTGGATGTTCTCTACACCATCCCGAAATTCATTCCTGATGGTAGGAGGGGCAGGCAGAAGGGGGCCTCAAAGGTGGGTGGGGGCCAGGACGGGACCAGGTGATCCCACCTCACTGCTGCCTCTCCCTCTGCCTCGGCCAGCTCGAGGTCTGGAGTTCCTGATGCTCATAGGGACAGAGTCTTACACCAAGTTCCCAATGGTGCCCAAGGGCATGTCCTATAACCCATTTAACAACCTGCTGTTCATCTGGGGCAACTTCCTCCTGCAGAGGTAAGGGGTCACACATATTCTGTTTCCCCAGCTCCATCAGGGTGGGGGCCCTTTCTGAAGTCACCAAGTTTTCAGTTTGCCCAAGTCCAGAAGTTGTAAGGACTGTGATGGGGAAGACACAAGCTGGGGTGATGAGGGCTAGGATGGGTGAAGCTATGGGAACCCGATGTGAGGTCCCAACCTATATGGCCAATAGACAGCACTGTCTGGGACAGGTTAGGACATTTTAACCCCCCAGGAAAGTGGGGGCCCCTGAGCCAACTCCATGGGCTGTTGGCAAAGTGCCAGGTTGGCAAATGCTCCTGTTGACAGATGGGCAGGTCACCCAGAGGGTTTGGAGTCAGGGGCAGAAAGAAGCTAGAGTCCCAGGCTTCCTTTGCATGTTCTCACAAGGCTAATGGGGAAGTGAGGAAACAGCTCCCGTGTCATGTTTAGTCCAGAGCCACGGGAAGCAGATGTCTTCCAGGGGCCTTTCCTGGGCGACCTTAGCGTCCATCTCTACCCCTGCAGCTATGACAATGAAAACTACATCTACCTGGCAGACTTCCCCAAGGAGCTGTCCATCAAGTACCTGGTCAACTCATTCCGTGGGGACATAGCTGTCGTCACAGAGACAGAGGAGGTGGGCTGCCCTGCCCTTCTCCCCACTTCATTTCTGCCCATCCCAAACCCTGGAGGTCTCCCTTCTTCCCCTGTGACGGTAAGGAGGCCAAACAGAAGGAACCCCCTCAGGGGCTGTGGAGAAGGGCAGCAGAAGCTGCATTTATAGCTGAGAACCCTGGAACTCAAAGAGGCAAAGTGTCTTTTCCAGAGTCCCTCAGCAGAGAGAAGCACCTGTGCTCAGAATTTTCTGCTCCAATCTCCAGAGGGGGCCCACATTGGTTTCATCATGCAGGTGTTCCTTTCATAAATAAGAAGTACTTCCTGGATGCCTGACCCAGTACTGGGGACACATTGGCCTTCATAGGGTGACAAGCCTGTTGGGAGGGCAGATTCATTCCCAGACAGTGGCAATTGAGAGTAGTCAGCCTGCAGCAAGGAAATCAGTACCCGTGAATGTTCAGAGAAGGAGCCTGACCCAGTCTGAGTGTTTGTGTGTCAGGAAGGGCCTCACAGAGGAGGCCGCATAGGGAGGGGGCATCCCAGAGGTTGGAGGGGATCCTCTAGGCTGAGGCTCAGGAGGTGGGGAGGTCTAGAGTCAAATGTTCTGGCGGGAGGGGTGAGCATCAGTGTAGAGATGGGAAACTGAGGCCAACGGGATGGTGAGACCCTGGAGAGTGCAAAGAGTATGAAGAAAAAAAGCTTGGCCCTAGGGACCCCAACAATTAGGGGTGTATGTATTAGGAATGCTTAAGTTGCAAGTAATAGCAAGCAGACTGAAACACTGAGGAAATTTATCATGGTGAGTGGGAGCTGGAAGCAGAGGTGGTGGGTTCTGGGAAACAGAGCGTTGACACTACAGAGACAAGGGATGTGAGCTCACCTGACCTAGCTGGAGGTGAGTTCCCAAGCCTCACCCCTCAAGGAATGGGGCCATCACACTCTGCAGAGGAGGAGAGGGGTCAGAGGTCCCCATGGCTCTCACACACACCTGGCTGTTGCCCCCCAGATCTGGTACCTCCTGGAAGGAAGCTATCGGATGTACAAGCTGTTCCCATCCCATGCCTGGCAGTTGTATGTCAGCCTACAAATGATGCACCAGTCCTCTCTCTATGCCCCCAGTGAGACCATGGTCACCCTCTTCTATGAAGACCGCAGTTTGTACCAGGTGTGAGGCAGGGGCTGTGGGGAGATGTCGGGGAGTGACAGGGTGGCTTATGCCAGCTCACTTGGCCCTGCCTTCCCACTGCAGCTGGTGTACCTTGTAAATAGCTATCAGGGCCAGGTTGTCAAGAGGCTTGTGCCCGTTGAGCAACTCCTCATGTACCAGCAGCTCAGCAGGCGATACCTCTTGCCGCGGCAAAGGTGAGAAGATACTGGATGAACCACAGCAGTAGTCAGAGAGCCCCAAGCACTTCCCGCACAAAGCTCCCCATTCTGGAGGTGGTGGGAGGGAGATCAAGCCATCCCCAACTGATGACCTCAGGGCTATGATGGAAAAGGTCACAGCCTATGGAAACTCGAAGGAGGGGCCTAACCCAGTTTGGGGAGAGGGAGCATCAAGGAGGGCTTCAAGCAGGAAGATGTGCATGACCATGACCTGAAGGGTGAGGAAGCATTGGCCAGGTAATAAGATAGACAAAAGTGTTCCAGACAGGGGGAGCCATTCATGCAAAGGCACAGAGGAGGGGAGGAGATTGTGTGTTTGAGAACTGAGAGAAAGCACAGTGGTGGTGGCTGGACAAGCAAGGTCAGCCAATGGTCATAGGGAGGAACTTGAAGTTCATATTGAGGGTCTTGGGGAGCCACCATGGGATTAAACAGAGGGACACTACCTGGTTAGATTTTACTGCTTTTAATAATAATCCTTCTGGTCACCTACGGAGGAGCCCAGGAAGTGGGGGTGGGGGAAGGGGAGATGGAAGGACTGTTACGAAGGGGGAGGAGAGGCTGGGATGAGGTCCAAGCCTGGTCTGAGGGACCCAGGGACTCTAGGGGAATGTGTCCAGGGTTACCAGGGGCTGAGGCTGAGGAGGAAGGGCAGGGCAGGATTAGATTTGGGGAGGCTCCTGGGGCACAGGACTAGGAAAAGTAAGCCGCCAACCCCCATCACCACCACCCAGGAGTCACCTGAGGCTCTCCTTCACCAACTTCTGCCCCTTCACGGTGATGCGTCTGGGGGACCTGCCCAAGCCACAGATCTACACGCGCCAGGAGCGGTACCGAGCGCAGCCACCAGGTGTCCTGGAGCCCTCGGGCTTCCATACTGAGAACTCACTCGCCGTCTATCAGGGTCTCCTCTACTACCTGCTCTGGTTGCACTCCAAGTACGACAAGGTGGGCGCCTGGTGTCTAGGCATGTCCCAGGCCAGGGCTTGTCTGAGATGGGACTGTGGAGGCACAGAAAGAGGGCTAGGCCTGTGGGGCTGGAAGAACCACTGTGGAGAGGGGAACACAGCAGGCCGCCTAGAGCCTGAGGCCAAGGGGGATGGGGTGGGGGGTGAACAGGGGGCTTGAGCAGGGCTGTGGGAGATAGCTTTGCAGGTGTGGCCATTGGGCTGAAAGCAGGACGGGCACGGTGTGATCTTTTGCTTTGGGTTAGGGGCAGGGTCTGAGGCTGAGAAGGGGTCTGGGAATGTCGCCTGCCTGTGACGCTCCCCACCCCACCATGCCCTCACGATGCTGGTGGTCTCTGCAGCCTTATGCAGACCCGGTGCACGACCCCACCTGGCGCTGGTGGAAGAACAAGAAGCAGAACCAGGTGCATGGAGAGGGTTTCGAGTCCGGGAAGGGCGACCCCGGACACCCCTGCCCACCTCGCACCTTTCCTCTCTCTGGGTGCTGACTTTGTCCTGCCTCCCATGCCCCAGGACTACTACTACTACCTGGCGAGCAACTGGCAAAGTGCGGGTAATGTGCACATTGACATGACCAACTACGAAAAGATCTACGACCTCAAGGCTGAGTACCAATTGCCAGAGCGCATCTTCCTGGATAAGGGCACCAGCTACCGCTTCTCCATCTTCATGACTGCCCGGGGCCACTCATTCAAGTCGAAGCCCGAGCCCGGTCTGTGGGCAGGGCCTGAGTAGAGTCTGAGTGGTGGCGGAGGGCGGGGAGGTGGAGCGGGGACCTGGGCACCATCCCAGCGTCTGGCCCTAACCCCTCCAAGTGCTTCCGCAGGCAACACCTTCCGGCTGCAGACCCAGGTGGACCTAGGCGTGGTGCTGGCTGACCCCTTCTGCACTGAGGTGGTGGTGAAGCAGAACATCCTTATTAATCGCAACTCAGTGCTTTTTTTGGTGAGACCAGGTGATAAGGAGGTATAGGGGCAGATTTACCTGAGCAGTGGACCTGTTGGAAGCTCATGGTTTTTTGAACCATCCCTGGATCCTCAGGTATGCCTGCTGACTCCTTCATTTTTGCTCCCACCCCCAGGTTACACTCAGGGATAAAAAGGTGTGCTTTGACCATGGCATTAGTGGACATGATCCCATGAAGACTTCCATGTTGGTCAAGGTGCAGTCCAAACCTGGAGGGGAGGGAAGCAGGATGAGGGAAAAGACTGGGCCTGTGGAACACGCCTGCATCACCTGCTCCTACCCACAGGTTGTGGGATCATCTGGGCACTGCTTCCAGAACACGAACCAGGGGCTCCGCATGCAAGTATTGGACCTTGGGGTACTGGGCCCTGTGCTGGGAGGGAAGGGTTTGGGTGTAGTTTCTGTGTGCTCCCCTGGCACTCCCACCCACTCACTCACTTCTTTCCTCCATTCCCGTTTTCAGAAAGGGCTGCCTTTACAGTGATATAGATTGCATCCAAACTTGTGTTTCTTCTGATACTTTTCTGCAGGGGGAAGTAAAGTATCTGTGACACAGGCTTCCTTTTCCAATTGGCACAAAGGCACATGCGGGTCAGCTTGGCACTTTTTCCACATGTCCTTCTCCCTTTACCCACTCACGTGGTGGTGGTTCACTCCTGTGTGTCATTGGTTCTTCACTTGCTTGCACGTACAATATCCCCTTTGCACAGAGGCAGACACTGAGGCTCAGAGAGGTGGCAGACCTCTACTCAGAGTAACCCAGAGAGCTGATAAGTCATACAGGAGGGACCTGACCCAGAGGCCTTGTTCTCACCCATTTCCCTGCCCACTAATCAACAGACAGACCCAGGTGCTGCTCCATCCAGCTTAGTATGACCCAGGACATTAAAAATGGGAGTTATAACAGTCCCAGAACCTTGGATTACATAAGATAATCTGAGTCAAGTGCAGGGTAGAGTGACTCACCTCAGGTTCCATAAGTGTTTTTTGTTGTGCCTAGTAATGTGCATTATTTTCCTCTTTATCATAACCCCAGAGGGTCAAAGTTAATACCCCCATTTTGACCTGGAAGATTCCTTCTGGAAATTTATAACACACTTACAGCAAAAGGTCAAAAACAACCTAAATGTTCATGCATAAGGGAGTGGTTAAATAAGTTATGGTGCATCTATACAATGGAAAACTATGAGGTAGGGAGGGAGGGAAGGAAGGAATGTAGGGAGGAAGGGAGGAAGGGAAGGGAAAGGAAAGGAAGATAGATTTCCATATACTGATGTGGAATGGTCTCCAAAGTGTATTTTATTCTTAAGAGAAAAAAGCAGGGTACACATCAATGTAGGCAAAACATTAGCGTGAGAAAGATTCTCTGAGAACATATATTCATGTCTGCTTTTATTTACATGAAGAAACTTTGGGAAAATAGACAAAAAAGTACTCAGGGTTGTTCCCTACTCTGAGGATGAAGGAGAGGCAGGACAGTTGGAAGATGGGAGTAGAAGTGAAACTTTGCACTGTGTGTGTGCATGCACACAGGTATATTCTCCATATATCTATATGTGACCATGTCATTTGTCTAAAAATTAAGTTTTAAAAAAAGCCAATGATTAAAAAAAACACAGGGAAAAAGAGGTGCTTAAGATAGTCTGAGCTTTTCTTTCTTTGTATTCTCAGGCTTCAGTCTGCCAGTTTCTAAGTCCCTCTCTCTCCCCACCCCCAGATTACCAGGTCAGGAGGCATGTGTATTGGGAAGGCCTAGAGCCTCTCTCTAGCCCCCATCCTGGAAAGAATGGAAATGGGAACTAATTGATAAACAGTGGGTTCTCAATATGTACCATATTTTTTCGGACTATAAGATGCATTATTTTCCCCAAATATTGGAGGAAGGGGGGTGCACCTTTTTTTTCTTTTTTTTAATTAATATATTTATTGATTATGCTATTACAGTTGTCCCATTACCCCTCTTCATTCCCCTCCACCCTGAACACCCTCTCCCACCCACATTTCCCCCCTTTAGTTCATGTCCATGTGTCATAAGTTCTTTAGCTTCTACATTTCCCATACTATTCTTGCCCTCCCCCTGTCTATTTTCTACCTACCATCTATGCTACTTATTCTCCATACCTTTTCCCTCTCTCTCCTCCCACTCCCCTGTTGCTTACCCTCCCTGTGATCTCCATTTCTGTGGTTCTGTTCCTGTTCTAGTTGTTTACTTAGTTTCTTTTTGTTTTTGTTTTAGGTATGGTTGTTAATAATTGTGTTTGCTGTCATTTTACTATCCATGTTTTTGATCTTCTTTTTCTTAGATAAGTCCCTTTAACATTTCATAAAATAAGGGCTTGGTGATGATGAACTCCTTTAACTTGACCTTATCTGAGAAGCACTTGATCTGCCCTTCCATTCTAAATGAAAGCTTTGCTGGATAGAGCAATCCGGGATGTAGGTCCTTGTCTTTCAT
>JAPYXV010002832.1:0-12793 GCA_028533065.1 Trachops cirrhosus
TCTTCTTCTGTTTGAGCCATCTTTTTGCTGTTTTTTGTTTTGTTTTTTGGTCTTGTCGAGCTCCTGTAGTGAGGGGCGGGGCCTTAGGAGTTCACCAGGGCGGGGCACCCCAGTCGCAGGGTTGTGACGTTGTATGTGGGGTCTAGGTGTACCATTTTAGAGTCATTGTCTCTTCTAATTGATCAGCACCAGGGCATGGAGTCAGACACTGCAGCTGGTCCTGGTGTCACTCACCTTCTTTTGTTGCTTTTCTGAACCCGGAGCTGAACTACAACTGAGACTTAGATATTATCCCTAGGGAGGTGACCTTCTGTATTGGACTGTAAATTGCTCAGCCAGTTTGTTCAACTATTTGTCTCAGCTTCCTCATTCTATTTGCCAAGGAATTTTCCTAACTTCTTACTATCCTGTCTCAAAAGCAAAAGCCAAAGCTGATGATTTGGGAGTAGAGTTTATTTCCATTTAACAGGTTGGGATTCAGGACTTGGTATGTGGTCACAGCCATGCTTATTCTCTGACTAAAGGAGATTGGGCCCTCCACAATAGTCCAGCATGTGTCAGAGCACTTTCTAACTGTTGCAATGCTAGCTGGGTGGTTCTTGGAGCAGAAGTTTAGAAGAGAGAAGTGGGGACAAGGTATATTTGAATATCTCTTTCCTAGCATTACAGAAATCTCTAATTCAACAAACCCAAATTTCATTTGCTGTCTTTATTCCCCAGACTGCTCCTTTTTCCATGTGACCCCTTTCCACTTCCCCTAAACTTATAATTCTAGTCCAACCACCAGCTATGATGAGTGTTATTATTCTTAGTCTCACCTACTGTGCCCACCTGCACCTGTAATTTCTGAGTCCTGGTTGGTGTCCTTCCTCAATCATAATCACATTTAGCCACAGTTATCTTTAACTGTGACTCCAGAGAAAGTGTTTCCATGTTTCCTTTGGTCTCTAGGATGACATCACAGTTTAACAGGCCTTAGCAGCTTACAAAAGGAGAACTGGCTTTGCTGGCTCCAGCCAATCACTGCTTCTCAAACTGCTAACACCACCATCCCCTCTCTCTGAATCTTTGCACACACAATTTCTTCTGTCCAAATATCTTCCTCCTTCTTATTTGGCTAATTCAAATTCATTCTCCAGCTCTCAATTTAAATATCTAACTTCCTCTAAGAATCTTTCTTAATCCCCTATCAATCTTTGACCCTCTTTCTGGTTCCTTTGGAACCCTTACCTCCTGCTGTCTCTTGTAATCACATAGTTGCTTGGCAGTCATTACTCAACTCTGAGAGAGCAAGGACCATGCTTATATAGTTCTGTACAATATCTAGACTCTACTACAGAACTAAATACATAGGAGATGTTTATAAATATGCCCTGAAAAATAAGGGAGTAGATTATATGCAGTGTCTATAAATTTTTCAGTGACCACATGCCATGAAAAAAGCAAGTTTCCATGCTTCAATTCTAGGTTCAGTAGTGGCAGGACATAGTAGTCAGGCTTCTCCAGAGAAACAGAATTTCCTGGAGAGGGGGAAGAAGGAGAGGGGAACACTGAGATTTACAATAAAAAATTGTCTCATATGATTGTGGATAATGGCATGTCAAAATTCTGTAGGGCTGGCTTGCAGGCTGGAGACTTAGGGAAGAGCTGATGTTGTAGCATGTGGCTGAAGACAGTCTGAAGGCAGTATTTTTCCTCTGGGACTTTCATCTGTTTTCTTTTAAGACCTTCAACTAGTTGGATGAGGCTGATCCATGTTCTGGGGTTAATCTGCTTTACTCAAAGGCTACAGATTTACATGTTAATCACACCTAACAAGTACTTTCACAGCAACATCTAGGCTGGTGTTGGACCAAATATCTAGGTAATGTGGCCTAACCAAGTTGACACATAAAATGAGCCATTGCATGAATGATTTAGGTGAGTTATTTAATGTCTCCTAAGTTCTGTTTACTTCACATTGAAAGGGATAATGTAGCACCTACCTTGCAGGGTTGTGGTGAGAATTAGAGAGGAGATCTTGTCTGGTAAAAAGCCAGGATATAGAATGGCTCATAGTAGACAATAATCTTGCCTTCTTGTTTCACTCTTATTCCAGCCACGCTCTGCCCCCAAAAGAGGGCTATGTGGTACTAGAGATTTTAAGTGCTAGGAGTTTTCTGTCTCTTCCTTACCTCCAGTGGAGGGGATGCTCACAGGGAGGACACTCTTTTTCCCTGTTCCTCCAGGCTGACCATGTGTGGCTCCTTCCTTCCACTTGTTTACCCTTTGGAAAAGAGGGTTTCAAATTGCTGAGGTCAAGTTACATTTCGATGCCTTAGTGGAAGAAGGGGTGAAATAGAGATTGGAATTAGAATTCTGTGCTCCTAGCAGATTTTGTCACCACTTCTGGAATCCTGAAGGCCAGAACTGAAAATTTTATTTTGACCAAGGGCCCCTGAGCAACTTCTCTTTGTTCACAGACATCACTTGTGAATGTGAAGATATGTCATTGTGTGTTTAGCTTTGGTTTTCATTTCCTTGCGATAAAGATATTTTGTGTGATAAAAATGCTTAAATGCAAGATCTGTAGACCTCCTTCTATTTTAAGTAAAACTGGCTCTTTTTTGGGAAAAAAAAAGGAGAGAAAATATTGTCCATTATGTATGTGTGTGGCCTGAACACAACCCTCAAAACATCTTAAAGGTTATTCATCAAGTTTTTAAAAAGGAAATATATTATTCTTATCTTATTAATAAGTAATACATTGTAGATTTATTTTATAACCTATAATCTTGTGCCAGAAGGGGCCATTTAGGTTGATTTTTATTAGTAGTTTGAAACAAAAACAAAATATTCAAGATCGTGCCTACTATTTTAAATTTTATTCTTTTTTCTTATTAGTTTTCCTTTTGACTTGAAAAGAAATTTTTTGCTTCAGATCAGTTTTTGGCTGCAGGTCCATAGGGTTTTTATCAGGCCAGTGGGGGAATGCCTGTGAGAATTCTGGGCCAACAGGCAGCCATATATTTCTTCCTTAGTCCAGTGTGCATGGGCAAAGTATCAGGCAAAGGTATAAATAAAATGTTCAGACTCCACATGCGGTATTTTGGGTTTAAAAATCCTCCATAAACTTTTTCCATTCTTATCAGCAGTTTTATTCATTATGGGATATCCAACACCTCTTCTTTTGGGATTATTTGGAAAGCTGTGAAAGCTTTTTGTGGAAAGAGCATGTTTTGCTGTAAGATCTGTGTGAAGATTTAGTGACTGTGGGAGAGTAAGTGCCTATATTGCCTTTTTGAAATTTTTGGTGGGGTTTCCCTTGTCATTGGCTTTCATGTTCTCAGGTGCATGAATCCTTCATTAGTGTAGCCCTAATGATGAAAAAATGCTTTCACCTTTCTGTCTAGTGTACCAGGATCATGTCCATGAGCCAGTGAATATGTTTTCTCCTTTCTGTCTGCATGCAGCAATGCTTTTACTAATTTTGGAACCCGGAGCAGGAGATCAGGTCCAAAAGCTATAATTTCTAGATTTTAACACTATAGCATACTCAGATTGCCCCTGAACTGAAATTACACATATCTTTTTGCCTGTGTGTAAGAGTGGACTTGGGCCAGGTGGTAGAAAAAGTATACCTTGGATCAAAGAGAGTCAACGGAGGTATGTGTCCTGGAAGGCAGAGTACATAGATGCATCCTCCTGGCCTCATTCATAAAAACAAAAAAAAGATCCCATACTTGCTAAGTAACTGTAGAAGCAGCTGTCATAGTGACTGAGGTTAGGAAAGGACCGTGAAGGAAACTTCAGAACTGTGTCTCACACACTCCCCTCTGCTTGACAGTGGGCTCTGCCTGACACATCATAACTGAGTGTTGAGTGGTTGAACAAATCAAGATGGGCAAGCACAGATGGTGGCATACTATTTTCTCTATTATTTTCTATCTTCAATTATCACAAAATCACTTATGATTCTACCTGTTATTTGCCATTCACGTTTGTCCTTTTCCTACAATTGTGCTGCCTCTGCTTAGATCATTCACTATTACTTCAGATGGGTGTGCTAAGCTACATTCAGATCACATTCAATGTCCTAAGAGAAGGATCCACCTTGTAACAAATAAACTAATAAGCTTCAACTTTGGGCTGCTTATTTGCACAAGCTCCTTTCAAGAGCTGGAAGAGCCCTAACAATATTCACATGGTCACATATATTTTTAAAATATATTAAGATATATTTAGCCATAACTGGCTAAGAATTTTCTCTTTCTATTCCAACTTCCCCAACTTCTACTTTTGGGTCTGTTAGTTTACTCACAGATATTTTGGGGCTCCGGCTAAAGCGAAGTTGAGTTGGGAGTACATTTGGTTTAGGTTTAGTAGGGGTTATTTTGTGGTAGACAGTAATTTCCAAATGCAGTTAAATTACTGCTAGCTGCCATCCTGGTGCAGGAATGACGTCTAGTAACACTTCTTTGGCCCACTGCACTGATGCACCCAGTTCCAGTTCTATGACACAAGATAGATGTTAGTATTTCCTATGACTTTTGACACCACATATTTGTGCAGAGTTAAGAAGAAGCCAAGTTTAATATATATATATATATATATATATATATATATATATGTGGTCTGTGTTAGATTCTTCTAAACATCTGATATATAAAATTACAAACAGAAGGCTTTGTTCTCAATAACAACTAGTGAAAACATAAGGACTCTGATTTAGGAAATCTAGTACATCATGCTATGTATACTAACAGAGTAATTGGAATTTTCATTTTAACCTGTATTTGTGGTGTTTTGTTTTGTTTTTGTTTTTGCTTTTTTTTTTTTACTATTTTACAATTTGTATTTTGTTTTAGTTTATTTTCTCATTTTAAGTAAGTATTCACTTTTGTACCCAATTACATATATTTTTAGTTTTGAATTATTTTGTCTAATAAGGACTTCTAGTAGTCTGGATAAACCATTGACTATCCTCTACATTGCAAGTTAGGCTGCTCTTCTTAAAGCCGAAGTTTGCCCAGGTAATGGCTCCCTAATTGAGCTCTTTGATACTTTCATCACTTCACCTGCACATGATACCCTTTTCATCTGCTCTCCTGTCTCTCCCATACTAGCACCAAAGATCCTGCACATGTACGGCTCCTCGTACTTCCTGCCTCATGTGCTCCTCATGTCCTTTGACAATGTAGTTCATTCTAATCACAATGGCTACTTCAGTATTTTTGTCTGTTTGTTTACGGGTAAACTATTTGTCCTTTACAGTGCAATGAGGCAGAAAATCCTGCAGGTGAGTTGGAAACCTGCCAGTACTATAGTTGGGTAGGATTGCCTGAAGGTTTCTAGGTGTTCACAACTGGCTTTGTGAGCTGGCTTTGGTAAGAGTGAAGGGCCAAGGACACAGTTGCCATATGGTAAGTGCACCATATGTCTTTGGTAGCTGGTTCCTTGCTTGGCACAGACTATTTAGTGCTGAACCCATCATATTAAGGAATCCCATAAAGCTTTCCACTGCCTTCTACAACTTGAAGTGTTGAACAGGAAGGATGGACTCCAGACTGTTGCATTCCTCCCTTTTGTGGTCCTCTGGTTTCTCTTTGGTCTGCATCCCATGGTGTTCTCTTGCTGCAGTGGCTGTCTGGTCTGGATATGGACCTCATTCAGTTCCTCTCCCTGCCACTCTCACTGTTACACCTACACTTCCTGACATTTCTGCTTTCTTCCTTCTTCCAAGGTCAGAACCATGAAAATAACTTGGAAAGAGTCATTTGTTTTTCCTTTATTCTTCATTTATGAAGATTGTCTCATTATTTTGCCAATTTTTATTTAGTCTGCCAAATAGACTTCATCTTCTATTTGTAACTAAAGGGTCTAAAGCACATGTGGTAAAATGGAGCAGAAAGTGCAGTTATAGATATTCTTGGATTTCATGTCACAGTATTATTAGCAGCAACATTTACAATAATAAAGCAAAGGCCATTGATTGTTTACTACATTGACTGACAGCCTTTTCAGGCAAGCAGTTATTCATTATTTAGTGTGTAATTTAATGAGTCACAGAACTGTTAAACTAAAAAAAGCTAGAGTTTTATTAGCATTTAGAGATAATTTTCTCCTTTTTATTTCCTTTTTTTTTTTTTTGCCATCTGTCTGTGCGAATTTAGGGATTTACATGTAGGGAAGTTTATGCCAAATTAATCCCCCTCCCCCTGCAGCCTGTTCCAATGCACATTATGTATCCATAAAAACAAGAAAGAGACTGGGAAATTTCCAGGCCAAACAAAGCAAATGTTAAGTCTATTATTTTTTAACCAAGCCCTTATACAACCTTTCAAAACTCTTTTGTCTTATGATTAACTTTTTAGGGAACAATGAAAGCACTTTCCTTTGCATCCACAAACTTGTGCACTTTATTTCTTCTTCTAGATATTTGGGTGGCCAGAGTGAAGTCCCCACCCTCTTACCACCTGCCTCTTCTAAATCCCAAGAACTGCAAATCTGTGTAGATAAACCTATTCTGATTTGCTGTCTCCAGAGATACCATATTTAGATAAGCAAAACAAAAGTCCTAAGGACAGAGTCCTCAAAGAAAGCAGAAGTACACCATTGTTCTCTTAACTTGACTATGAGGAATGAATTGGGTAGGGATACTATCCCCCACTCTCTTACTCCTCCACCTCGCTTTTCCTCTCCAGGTTTGGAGCTTTACAAATGAGATTAGAATGGAAGTTGAGCCACTTGTCAGGGTTGAGTAGTCTCCTGGGCCCCTTGGCTTACTTCAAATGCCTGCCAGGTGATGGGGACTTTGGAGCCATGGAAATGACATGAGATAGAAAACAATTTCCTAAACAAAACTTCACTCAACTGAAATTGATACCAAATGTCAAATACTAGAGAAAGCTAATAATCCAGACAGTCATCAAGAATAAAATGCTTTCAAGGACATTCACTGTTATTCTAATAAAAATGCAGTACCATTTTCAGCTCTACAAAATTCTGATGTTGCTTTCATCTCTTACAAGTAATAAAGGTACTGTAAGATCAAGAATGCAGCCTGGAAGTGTAAGATAAATGACAACCTACCATTCCTTCTTGGGAATACAGAAAAGAGACTATTTTATTCAAAAAAAGTTAAAACTCTTAGATGTGCTCAATAAAATTTGTCTATTTTGCCTCACAGGTAAGTAGACTTTTTTGTTCTTTTTGGTTCATGATTAATAGTTTCTTATCTATATCCCCCTTTTCCAGTCTCTACTGGCAGAATAGAAGAAAAGCATGAGCATATTTGATATGTTAATTATAGGATTATATCTCCTCTGTCTAAAATAAATAAAATTGAGATGGCAGTGAGATACGTGGGACCAGAGTCCACCTCCCCCTGCACATGGGTGAAACACCTAGCCAATTTTCTGAGGAACAGAGCAAACAGCCAACAGTATCCCAGCATATATGAAGATTGGAGTCCAAAAATTGTAGGGGACATTGAAAAATCAGATGGTAAGGAGAGTGCTTCAGGACAATAAGGTCCCTGGGTCTAGCATGGGGACCATAGTGGTTGCAGCCCCAGGCCCGGTGCCCACCAGGTCTGCTGCAGGGTTCTTGGGAGAGAGCTGGGTCAACGGCTCCCTCTCCTGTCAAACAAAGCTTGAGCAGCACCAGGAGAGACCTGGTCACAGGTAGCAATAAGTCACAGGTGGCAATAAGAATGAAGTGGTAAACACGCAGGGGCTGTGTGCACCCGCTGAGACTGTGGATACCAGCTGAGGAGGGATGGGCCATGACAGGCCTTGACCCAGATAATCCAAGGTCTGGTTGGACAGTTGGGCTGTGTGAGAGGCCAGGCCCTTGTATGGAGCAGCAGGCTTGAGCCGGAGGAATTTTTCAAAAAGAAAAAGTGAAAAAAGAGGCACTTGACAGCTGTTTGGGGAATTCTTCTGCAGCAGCTGCCCTGGCCTCTGCACCCCTAACCATGCCCAGCCATGCAGTGCTCAGGGGATGGCTCAGAAGGCCCTGTGCTCACACCCAAATCCCTGGGGGAAAGTGCGCACCCGAACCTGGGGGACCTACAACTGCCTGTCCTGCCCCAGTAGCTGAGGCTGAGTGCTCACTCCCGCAGCACCTGGAAGGAGCACACCCAATCCCACAGGTTCCACAGCTGCCTGTCCTGCTACACCCACAGGCCCCAGAAGGGTACGTGCCTAATCCCACTTCCCAGAGGCACCTTGCACCCAACCCCAGTGCCCCAGGGAAAGCAACGGAGGAGGCTTGCATCTACAGCAGCAGCCACAGTGGCACTCCTGCCCTGCAGGGCCAACTGGCTGTCCAAGGGGAAGGTGGAGATGCCCCTGCAGAGGAGAACTGGAGGGAGCAGGGAGTCAGCAATCCCCAGAAAGACTTAACTCAGTGGGTTTGGGGAGCATGAACTAGCCTGAAGGGGTGCTGAGAGTCCCTAGCATCTAGGAGAGCAAGAAGGTGGTGTGTGAATTGCCCCTAATTGGTGCACCCCAATGACAGCACAACCGGTGGACTGAAGGCATAGGTTGGGTGCAGAAGGGCACTGGGGGCCTGGCAGTGAAGTGAGGAATGGGGCTGGAGTCTGGGTGAGTGTGTCTCAAGAAAGGAGAAAAGCAAAACCAATTCCCCCTCAGCCTGTTGTAGCCAGAAAGGCCAGCAGAACTGGTGGGCCAGGTTGAAGCCAGCAAGAGGCTTTTTTTTCTAATCTTTTAACTCCTTCTTCCTTTCTTTCCTTCTGTCTTTTCTTATTCCTTCTTCTTTTCTGTCCCTTTATATCTCTTCTTCCTTTCTTTTTCTTCTTCTTCTTTTTTTAATTCTCACAATAAGTGAGACAATAAAACCTGGAGCTGTGAAATGACCAGAGGTGGACCAAAAGAGGGGTGATCCCAACAGTTCAGACAGTGAGACAAGTTTTACTTTGCTACTCCAGAGAACTTGCAAATTATTGTATATTTGTATTATTATTTTTTCTCATTATTCTTACATCTTTTATTTTATTAGTATATTTCTCTACTTTTTGTTTAGTCTTCTTTGCTTGGCTCGTTAAATTGCATTGTTTGACTGGTTTCCCTTCTTCTCTCTCTCAGAGTATATTTTTAATTTACCGTCTTTCACTTCACTTGTGTTCCATTAGCACACTACTCTAGGTCCTATACGCCCTATTCTTGTTGCCCAGATCACATAGATTCTGTCATATGATTGTTACTCCATTATTATTGTAAATAATTGCTATTCCATGCAATTGTAAACACTACACAGCACCTCTCCCAGATCTTAGTTCACTTCACTGTTTCCTGAACTTTACTACTGTTGTGGTTAACTTTATTCTCTCACACACTATACCTGTTTTCTATCCTTTACTCTTACTTACCTCATAATATGACCTCTCATGAGCTCACTGCTTTCTAGTTCCAACTCACAATCCTTCCCCTGCAATAAGAGTTTTATCTTCTTTCATCCCTTTCTAAAAAGTGGCTAGTTAGGTGAAATATCGTTGTTAACACTATACATATCCAAAGGATCGCCTATCTCTTCTCTATGGGTTGATACTTTAAATACCATAGAACACACTCCCGCTGTCTTAAACTATTTTGCCTTCACCCTCCAACTAATCACACAGAAAAAAAATAAGTGGAAGCTGTGAACACCAGGATACCTGCTGTAAGAGGAAACCCACTAAAAATGGAACCACCAACAGATAACAATAGAAGAAGGTAAAGGAGGGAGTGGAAGCCACACTAACTCAACCCAGGACCGATCTAGAAATACAACTAAATGGTGGAGAAATAACTCAGAACAAACAACTGAACAAGAGCAAGGGAGAATCCTCAAAACCTTGTACACACAAAAGAAACAACTACAGCACAACCAGACCAAACCCCCACAACAGAAAACAAGACGTGGTGGATGGAGTGACCCTCAGTAACCAACTGGTGGGAAGGACCCACCAAAGAAACACACAACAACAATCAAAACCCAAAGATATACAGAGAACCAACATAAATGACAGCCCAAGACCAGCGAGCTCAGGAGTTCAAGGAGACTGTACCACTGAAACTCACAGGTCTTCTATTATAGAAGTTCACACCCTAAACCTAGGGAGTCAGAAGAGATAAATTTAGAAGCAGAGGATAACAAGAAGAGTCTGACAAACAATGGGAAGACAAAGAAACAAACCCCAAATGAAAAGGAAGGAGGAAGCCTCAGAAAGAATGCTAAATGAAATGGAGGCAAGTCAAATATCAGATATTGAGTTCAAAGCAATGGATATCAAGAAGCTCAATGAACTCACAGAGAATTACCAAAAACTACAGGGAAACTATGAGAAGCTTAGTACAAATTATATCAGCATGAAAATGGAAATATAAACTATCAACAAGGACCAAGAGGAAATAAATAATACAATTTCAGAAGTGAACAATACAGTAGAAGGAATCAAAAGCAGGCTGGATGAAGCAGAGAATTGGATCAGTGAACTGGAGGAGAAGGTAGGAAAAAACACCCAGAATGAGTGAGACAAGGAAAAGAGGCTTAGAAAGAATGAAGAGGGGTTGAGGGAAATGCAGGAAAACATGAAACATAATAATATACATATAATAGGAATACCAGGAGGAGAAGAAGAAAAGCAAGGGATAGAAAACCAGGTTGAAAAAGTCATGATGGAAAACTTCCCTAATTTGATGAGAGAAAAAGTCACATGAATCCAGGAAACACAGAGAGTCCCAATCAAGAAGAACCCAAAGACACCCACTTCAGGACACATCATCATTAAAATGGCAAAATTCCCAGACAAAGAGAGAATCTCAAAGGCAACAAGGGAAAAACAGGAAGCAACATATAAGGGAGCCCCAATAAGACTTCTAGCTGACTTCTCAATGGAAATGCTCCAAGCCATGAGAGAATAGCAAGAAATATTCCAAGTAAAGATAACCAGAGGCCTGCAACAAGGGCTACTTTAACCAGCTAGGCTTTCAATTAAAATGGATGGCCAAATAAGGAGCTTCCAAGATAAAAGAAGGCTCAAAGAATAAACCTCCTCCAAATAAGCTCTTCAGGAGATGTTAAAGAGTTTGCCTTAAGAGCAGGAAGAAACAGTGAAAGAGAGAGGAAGATAGGTAGGAAAAAATGGCAATGAATAAGTACCTATCAATAATTCCTTTAGATATAAATGGATTAAATGCTCCAATCAAAACATAGAATAGTTGAATGGATAAGAAAACATAACCCACACATATGCTGCCTAAAAGAGACCCACCTCAGAACAAAATACCTATACAGATTGAACGTGAAGGACTAGAAACAAATATTCCAAGTAATTGGGTAGGAAAAAAACCCAGTGTAGCAATACTTATATTGGCAAAATAGACTTCAAAAATAGAACCATAAAAAAATACACAGACAGTCACTTCATAATTCTTGAGGGAAGACTCCATCAGGAAGACATAGCCATTGTAAATATATATGCACCCAACATAGGAGCAGCCAAATACATAAAGAATATCTTGGAGGATCTCAAGAAAGATATTGACAGCAACACAATTATAGTAGGAGATTTTAACACCTCACTGTCAAAAATGGACAGGTCCTCCAAACAAAATATCAACAAAGGTATTGTGGCATTGAACAATGCCCTAGATGAAATGGACTTACCTGATATGTATAGAGAGCCTTTCATCCTAAAGAAACAAACTACACATTCTTTTCAAATGCACATGGAACATTTTCAAAGATAGACCACATGATAGGACACAAAACAAGCTTCAACAAATTCAAGAAAATTGAAATCATATCAAGCATTTTCTCTGAGCACAAGGGACTGAAACTAGAAAACAACCTCAAGAAAAAAATCCCAAAGAACTCAAACTCATGGAGACTGACTAGCATGCTAATAAACAATGAATGGGTCAAGAATGAGATTAGGAAAGAAATCAAAAAAATTCTGTAATCAAATGAAAATGAACATACAACAAGCCAAAAATATGGCACACAGTGAAGGCAGTCCTGAGAGGGAAGTTCATAGTGATACAGGCTTACCTAAAAAAGATAGAAACATTTCAAGCAAACAACCTAACCCTGGGCCTATAAGAATTTGAGAAACAACAACAAAGATAGCTCAGAGCAAGTAGAAGGAAGGAAATAACCAAGATAAGAGCAGAATTAAATGACATAGAGACTAAAAGCACAATTCTAAGGATCAATAAATACAGGAGCTGGTTCTTTGAAAACATAAACAAAATTGGCAAGCTATTTTTTTAAAAAATTTTATTTTATTTTATTCTTTAAATTTTTTTAATTTAGTTTATTCAGTACAGTTTCTATCCTTTATTCCCATTCCAGCACACCCATCCATTCCTCCCCTCCTCCCTCCCCTTTCCAACGCCCCTAGTTTTGTCCATGTGTCCTCTATATTTGTTCCTGTAAACCCGTCCCTTCTCCCCTGAAATTCCCTCCCTTCTCCCCTCTGGTCACTGATTACCTGTCCTCTATTTCAGTGTATTTTGTTATATTTTACTTGTTTCTTTGTTTTGTTGTTTAGGTTCCTGTTAAAGGCGAGATCATATGGTATTTGTCTTTCACTGCCTGGCTTATTTCGCTTAGCATAATGCTTTCCAGCTCCATCCATGCTGTTGCAAAGGGTATGAGCTCCTTCTTCCTTTCTGCTACATAGAATTCCAATGTGTAAATATACCATAGTTTTTTGATCCATTCATTTACTGATGGGCACCTAGGTTGTTTCCAGCACTTGCCTATTATAAATTGTGCTGCTATGAACATTGGGGTGCATAGGTTC
>JAPYXV010002833.1:0-12791 GCA_028533065.1 Trachops cirrhosus
GTAAGCATCTGGGTTTGAGAAAATGTCACTTTGTTCTTTGCATTCCCTCCACCGGAGTTTGAAGCACTTAAGTAAATGAATGGCAGTAAGTTAACAGGATAAGGACAGTGTACCAGCACTTTTTATTTACCTACTTTCGAGAGAGAGAAACATCGATGTGTTCTTGCCCTTGTTTATGCACTCACTGGTTGGTTCTTGTATGCGCCCTGACTGGGGATCGATCCCGCAAGCTTGGCGTCTCAGGACGATGCTCCAACCAATTGAGCTATCAGGCCAGGGTCCCTGTCAGTATTCTTAATTTCTCCCTACTGAATTTGTGTTGATGATGATGAAGCATAAGGAAACGTCTTTGGGGTTACCTGAAACACCCCTAATAGCACAGAGCACGTGACTGCACGGGGAGCGAAGGAGAATGCACGACCTGCCCTCCCCACGCGGCAACTGCTGATGTGGAGGGGTCTTGCTGAGAAGACGCGTGATTGGAGGGCGCTGGACTGGCCCAGGGCGGGGCCTCCCGGGAGCCCCTTCGGGAAGCACGGTGGTGTCTGGCTCTGCAGGTGTTCTGTCTGTGGTCTGCAGGACTTACGGAAGGCCACTCCCACGTGGGGCCCAGGCAGCGCTCTGAACTTTATTGGTCCATGCTGTGTCGTCTTCATGCGCTGTGATCACCTGCCTCCAAGGCCTCTTAGCATTTACCGTCTCCTCGCAAAGATGCCGCTAACAATGTAACGATTTGGCCTCAGGAAAATGAGTTCTACAAGGTTCTTTTTTTTCTTTGTGGCTTAATTCTGGGGTGAGATTCCCCGTTTCAAAGATAGTTTATAAGGTGTCCTTTGTGACGGTTGCAGTTTATCAAAAAGGCTTTAATTTTAATGCATGTCATGGTACGCACGATAAATTTCCGTCCCATTACCTTCCATGTCACCTTGATTTCTGAGGTCGCTGTCGGGTGTCTGCTAAGCACTGGGTGAGGTGTTCATTCAGTCCCTAAGCAACCCTGTGGTACGAGTGCATGCGTGTGTCCAAGGAACAGAGACACATATGCACTCACCCAGGCATGTAATTTATTATGGATGGGTGTCAGGAAACTGATATAACGTATTACAAGATGAACTGCAGAGTCGGGACACAAATCCACGTGGGTCTAACTCTGGACTCTATGTTCTTAGTCTGTACTTGTCACCTACCACATTTTATATGGTGCTTAAGTTTATAATTTAATGTAACGTAATAGAATTACAATTAAGCTTATAATTTAAATACAAGGTTAAATAATTATGGCTTTAAAGTCCCCACATAAGATACACATATATCATAGTTTATTTAAAAATCAATCTACATTATAAACACAAACAATACTTTTTTCTAACATCTGTTTGTTCTTTTACTTTGGCTGTCTTGTGAATAAAATCTCAAGAGACCACAATGGACGGATTAAGGAAAGCAGTGTTAGCTAAAACCTCACGTAAGTCCCTGGGAGGAAGCCTCTCCTCTTGGTGGGAGAACCCGTCAGCCCCCGCCGGTTCCTTGTGTGGGTGGTGGCCACAGCAGGACCCTGGCCGTGGAAGAATCACCCATGTTGATTCTCCGTGACTTGGCAGAAACCCGGAAGACGGGTTTTACCCTCTAAGTGATTAACTCTCGTAAAAGCATCTTTGGGCCAGGAGGCTTGCACGCATTCGGAGCAGCGCGGTCGGACGCTAACTCTGGCTTTTCTCATTCTCCCGTGTCCAGTGCCACGAGTCGTTCTGTCCCGTCTGTGGGGGGCTTTCTGCACGTGTTTCTCTGGAGCTTGGAGATGCCACTTCACAGGACCATGAAACTGATGTTTCTGGACCTTTGTGTCCCATGAGGTCACAGAACCCCTGCAGGGTGTAAGAGATCAGAGGCCGAAAACAGGGTTACTTTGAAAAAATTGCTACCATTGGAGACACTGGATGCTGCATGTGGGCAAATGGACCCATATAACTGAAAGTCCTTTTTACCTTTTATCTGTTTACACCTACTTTTTATATGAACATCGTCAGACCAGGCATATTTTTAAAAGGAAGCTTTGTAGTCAAATAGAGAAGATCAAAATGAAGAAGGACATAGATTTCCTTTCCTCGGCACCTGTAATACTATCAAATTAAAATCCGCTTGCGTCGGTGAGTGGTGGAAAGGGACCACCTTGAACACATGCGCCCTTCCTTCCCAATGCACCAGCTCGTCTCTGTCCCCGGAGTCTGAGAGAGACTCGGTCTCACGCAGGTCTCAGCACTCAGGCCTCCAGCTTCACTCAGGCAGACACACCCTGAAAGTTAACAGAGCGCCCTTTCCTCCTTGGATCCTCATCTTCTCTTTCTTCTCCCCTCTTCGTGGTTATTTCTAAGCCCTCTCTCGGATTTACAGCGTTTACTGGCCGTCTGTGGTGTATGAACTCTGTTGTTCCCAGTCCGTTGTTTTCGGAGGGAGAAAAGGAACAATAATGAACTCGGCCAACGTTTCTGAATATCCGTTAAGTGTTGGGCAGTTCATTTGCACAGCCGCACAGCCAGGTGGGCGCCGGCGCCGACCCTGTTCAGTAGACGCGGCTCAGGTCCCAGCCGGGACCTGGTGTCTGAATACCAGCCAGTGCGACTTAGGGACTTAAGGTTTATTTTCCCCATAGCACTTGAAAATGTGCTGATCTAGAACTGGCACAGAGTGAAGATGCTAATCAACAATAACACTGCCGAACCGGTGAGCTGGAAGAGAGGTTCGCACTGTGGATCTTCAGATTGCCACGCTCTGAACAAAGCCGCTCCCCTCCAGTCTCCCTCTGCTGCCAGGGCAGGTGGGGCTGGAAGGCAGCGCCCGGGGAGACGGCCCCACCCGGGCTCCGAGATGGGTCTTGGCAGTCCCGCCGAGAGATTAAGGAGCCTGGAATGTCGGCGTGACGAGCGCGGCTCAGGAGCCAGGGCCAGCTCTGTGCGTGCAGGCACCGCTGCATTCCCACCTGGCCGGCGCTCACGCTTCCCATTGTGAAGGTGCTTGTTCCTGCTAGTTCGGGCCACCTTCGCGTCGCTTGGCTTTTCCTTTAATCAAGGGACTAGAAGTGAGAAAACATTTCTTTAGGGTTTAGGTGATGTCAGCAATTGGCAGTCGGAGAAAGGAAATTTAATCTGCGATGATCACAGGGTCGTGGGTCTCTTCCCTTTGGGAGCAGACGCCATGGACTGTTTCCGCCCGCTTCGCCCGAGTCCACGTCGTCTGCCTCTGCACGTGGGGGGCTGCCCTGGCGTCGTCGTGGGGAAGCATGTTTCCGAGCAGCCTCCAGGGTGAGACGGGAACGCCCTTCCCCGGGCCCTGGAATCCAGGGCCCCGCCCACCACGCACGCCTGCTTCGGCGTCCGGGTCCCTCCTGTGTGTGCGAGGAGCTCGAAACTCCCCCTCACTTGCTCAGCCTTTGGCAGTCCCGGGCGGTGTGTTTTATCACCTGTTTGCTGTCTTAGGAAGAACTGGAAAGTTTATGAAGAAATAGAAAACATGACTTTGAGCCCTTGGCATTTTAAAATAAATGTACATATTGTTAGTGACAGATTGCTAAAGTTGGCTTTGGACACCTCACCGTGTCTCGTGCCAAGAGGAACCCAGATGTGCATCATCTCCCGGCTGCCATCTGCGCCCCGACGGGCTGTTCTCTAATCAGCTGTCAGTTCGGTGTGGTTACAGAGAAGCGTTCCTTTTTCCCAACAAGCGTTTGAAACAGCATGACTGTCACTCAATACATTATTTTAAATGTAACGACTGCTCCAAAAAGCAGCACACGTACAGTTCGGCGGTAACCTGACGTGACCAGCCGTGTGGAGTACCGAGAGAAGGCGTGGACGCACGCAGGGACGCGCCACATTCTGGGGGGCCCTGGGCGTTTCGGGGGGAGTGCAGGCTGCCCACTGCAGGGTGCGAGTCCACGTCGCTGAGTTCCTGAGGGGCGTGGAGCGGAAGGTTTGTGTGCCCAATTAAATAGTCACCCTAACGACCAACGAGTAACATGTCTCCTGAAATAGTTTGTTTTGGAAGAACATGGGAAAGGAAACTGTGACATGGAAAGAGGACATTCTGCTTGTCCCCAGCCCCCTGTCTCCTGTGACTTCTTGTCCTGATTGCCGAGCCCTACCTTTTTATCGAAGAAAGGGATGTGGTACATTTTTAGCATTTCTCTAGACGCACATGCCAGGGAATGTCACTGCTCAGTTGCCATTTTTAATTGACACTCACACATCAGTGCGGCGACCCCGAGGCCACAGGACGGTCACATTTCCTTAGGATGCCCTGTCCCTGAGAGGGGCGACCGGGAACCCTGTCCGTGTTGCTTGTGCGCGGTGAGTCTAGACAAGAGTGTCGTCAGCCACGCGTGTCCTTGTGCGTGTTCGTCCCTGGCTGCAGTCAGGCCTTCCACGCTGTCCCCGTCTGTGGCGGCTGGCTGCGCGGTGACCTCGGCCACTCTGCACCTGTGCGAGCAAGCCCACGTGCGGCGAGGACGCGGGGGACAGATGGCAGGGCTGACGGCGGGGAGTGGCTTTGTGAGTGACGGTGGCTGATAGTAACCAGCCTGTCCTGTCCTGACTGTGATGTAAAAGGACATGTCCTGCACCCAGTGATAATGTGACAAACAGCAGCGCAGCGCAGATGTCCCCGCCAAAGAGGCGAGCCACCCAGTGGCCGCCTGGGAGGGGCTCTGCCTCCGTCATTTCCGCAGCCGGTGGGTGGCTCTCGCTTCCTCGTCAGCCCCCGATTTCCCCACACAGCTCGGGGGGAGGGGAAGGCCAGCGCACCGGGAAGGCTCGGAGCCCCGGGCGGCGCCCAGGGTCCTGGCCCTGGAAAGCGAGCCCACGTGGCGGGGGCCGGTCCGGTGCGGGCTGCACCGCAGCACCTGCCCGAGCTCGTGTGGCGGTCGGGGCCTTCCATGAATGACTTGCAGTTCTTCTGTGCAACGCCGAGATGTTCCGCTGTGTCTTCCACAAGCTGCCAGTCGTGACTTTATAAAACTGAAAACAGTTACGTACATGTATATATACACACACACACACACATACACATTTAACAAGGGTACCCACACACACGTATAATCAGACTGTTGTTTTTAGAGAGAGAATCATCACCATCATCATCATCATCATTACCACCACCATCTGGATTTGCTTGGCTTTTCCTCACTCATTTTAAGTCAATAAAAATTGTCCAAATTCCTAGATTCATCCAACTACAAAAATTTTAACCTTTTTTTTTACTTTTAATAATTTTTACCAATAAAATGCCATGCTACTTCAAAGAGGCCCAGGGTGCCTTAAGAAATGACGTGTGGCCCTGGCACTTCTAACACGAGAGCGAGGGCACGCACAGCAGCTGTGAATGGAGCCTGCCGGCCGCACACGGGACGGAGCAGGCTGCTGCCCCGTGTGGCTTGCACCCAGCGCCCACCCGCCAGGCGAGCTGGGCGCCACGCAGGGCCTTGCCTTCCCAGTGGGGGCTGCGCTGCCTGAAGCCACGGTCAGGAAGTGCAGAGCTACAGGCCCAGGTGGGGCGGGTCTGGGCCCACGCTCCCGGTCGCACCGCTCTTCCGTCCCCTAACGGTGCCAGCGTGGGCGCGCCACCCCGGCCGAGGGCCTGTCCAGCAGGTGGTGGCCGCGAGATGCCGTGGCCCTGCCTGCTGGCGTGCTCACGGCTTGCCCTCGGGCAGCGGCATCGGGGTGAATGCACCTCGGAACCTCTCGTCCTCTTTGGGTGCACGCCCCCGGCTGACATCTGCTTCCTGTTGTAGGGCTCCCCTCACCAGGCTCCCCTGTCGGAGTCACCCTAGACAAGCGAGAGGCCCCGTGCATGGGACCAAGGTCACAGCGTCAATCATTCTGCCAACATCTTACACATCGGAGGTGTGGAAACAGACCGCAAATCACAGCCCGCCCCTCGAGAGGTTCGCCGAGCGCGGCACGGACGGTCCTGGTTGCCTTTCCGTAGAAGCCGGGCGAACAGACCCGCAGGAGCCTGTCTCTGGGGTGCATGCCCGTTGTCCGCATCAGCTCCCGAGCTGTGTCTTTCTGTTTCCCGGAGGAACACCCTGGAACCCACTCACGCGTCCTACCTTGCTTCGTATCTCAACCTTCTTGTTCGGTGTGATCGTACACTCCCCTTCCCACACTCTGCCTCCACTCCCGTGTTCGCTGCAGTCTGACGAAGTGGAAAGACGTAGTTTGGAGCAGGGGTCCTCGGTTCAAGTCCGGGACCACAGGCAAGTCCTCTGACCACCTGTCCCTCGTCCTCCAGGCCCGTATGGGGGGAGATTAAGTCAGAAACGGTGTCAGGACCGGGTCCTTGCCCCCGAAACGCTGGCCTTTTCCTGGAAGAGACAGGTAAACAGTGACAGCAGTGAGTGACGAGGCTGGCACGGGTGGTCTGTGCCCCGCACACTACGAAGGGCTTGGGGTGTCGGCAGGGTGGTAAGTTCCGGTGGGCGGGTGGCCGTGTGACTGGAACCTAAGAAAGGGCGCTGGAATTCTGAGTCTTCTTGTCGGGAGGTTCGAGCGGCCCTGGCCAGCGCAGGGCGTGACGTTACAAGTGCTCACTCGTTCACGGGCGGTTCGTGGAGTCCTACGGTCTGGCAGACAGCAAGGGGGCGCTCCCGTGGGTGATTGTATTTTACAGTCTCCTGTTTGGGGCCAGTGAACGCAGACGAGGGTGCGCGGGCGCGTCCCTCCATGCAGGCCAGCAAGACACTGGCCTGTGAGGTCTTGAATCGGATAATCCGATGCTGGTGCCAGTGAGTTCGTTCAGCAGAGGAGTCTTCAAACGGAACTGGTCCGGTGTGGGTTTCATGGTTCGGGTGTCCATCACGGAGCTGCAGACGCTGGAGACAGTGGTCCGCGAATTGTCTCCGTCTCTTCCCGACACGCCCATGGTGGCGCGTGCTGTGGGTCTCAGGGGCCGTAACCCCCTCTGGGCTCCGCTCGCTCAGACGAGGGAGGGAGAAGTTTTTACGTTGAGCAAGGGCTGTCCCCGCCCCACCGGGGGCGCCAGTTTCCCGGCAGCTGCCCGGTGGATCGTCTGGCTGCGGTGGTGGCGGAGCCAACAAGACCACAGACCACGTTGTCACCCAGAGGCAGTCTGCAGGCGCCCTTCCTGGGCGGAGCGTTCGGGAAGTCTCAGCCCTGTTTAAAGGGAATTTGTGTGGTAGGCCCTGTAACCGTAAACGCAGCGGCCGGCCGTGTCGGCGATGTGGGTCTAGTGTGCTGCTCTCTTCTAGCAGTAGTTGTTTTTGTATTTGAAAACGTTTCTGCATTGTGCGTCAGTATGAAATTATAAAAATGCGAGAGCAGAGGAGAAGAAACTCTGTCGGCCCGGTACCTTACTCGGGGTCTCAGCCCCGGCACTGGGGGCGCTCGGGGGCTGTCTCGTATGTGCGGGGGCGTTTCGAAGCATCTCTCCCGCACCCTCTGAGCTGGGACCGCTGAAAATGTCTCCCGACGCTGCCACAGGCCCCCGGGAAGCAGAGTCGCCCCTCCTCCGGTGAGAGTCGCCCACTGTTAATTAGAGGGCCCCCCGGCCGCCTTCCTATGTCCATGTCCTCGTACAGAACTGTAGTCGGTGTGTGTGTAACGCCACGTTCTGTTTTCATGTCCTATGACACAAGCATGTTTTAGTGTTAACCAAGGTGCCAAAGTGATCACGTGTTTAATTAGCTGCCTGTTGGACTTTTTATGAATATTATAGCAAGTGACATCTTTGTGCCTGTACTTTTTCTGCCTTAAGTTCTCCTTTTAAGGATGCACGACGTTGCCTGTGAATTCTTTCCCTACCTCCTCTGCTGGTACCCGGGGCTCAGGCTCTGATGAACGGAGCCGGAATGGCTCTGTGCCGGGCGGCAGAGCCTTACTCGGGTTGTCCGTGGGTCTGAGGGTGTCCGTGCCCTTCACCATCGCAGCACTCACCCATCCCGAGGGGTCCCCTGCTGGGGACGTGCTGGGTGCCCCTTGCCCACGGAGGGCCCATCCCCCTCAGGGGCCTGAGCCCCACGTGGCCCCGGTACCTGCAAGAGAAGGCACCCAGGCTTTGGAATCAGACACACGCAGATTCACTCCCGCTCTCAAGGCTACTAGCTTTGTCCTTACAGCAACGTTCTCTCTGACATCTTCTCTTCTATAAAAACAGAGAAGATACGGCCTGGTCCACGGAGCTGTTGGGATGCGTAGAAATGAGGTTGCAAACACCTGGCAGCATACACATTCCCTAATTGCTGGTTAGAGGGGCAGCCAGTGATCACCAGGCTTCTCCTTCCGGCGCTAAGCCGGCACGGTCTAAGTGCAATGCAGGGCACAGGTGTGAGCCCCCCAGGTCATCGGAACGTCCCGGGAGCCACATTCAGATGGAAAGACCAGTGACATTCATTTAATGCTGCCTTTTCGTTAACTCAGTGTTTCCAAATAATTTCTACATAATCAGCGTTAAAAGTGATTAACCTTCTCTGCTCTACGTCTTTGAGATGCGGTATGCATTTTTCCCTCACCCCACGACTCGGTGTGGACCAGGCACGCGCAGGCGCTCGGTGGCCGGGTGTAGCTGTGGCTGCTCTCGTGGACAGCACAGCTCTGCGCAGTACGTGGGAGGTGCCCGGCTAATTATTATTCAACCCGATTGGAGCATCTCCCTTAAAGACGAAACAGTTCTAGTTATCCTTGACTCTTCCCTTCTTCATGGCAGGGAAGAGAGCTATTAACTCTCGTATATTTTACGTGGAAATTCTCAGTTTCGTGGCACTCCGTGGCTGTCAGTAGAAATAGCTTACAGACACCATCGTTTTAACCTGCGTTGTATCTTATGTGCTGCCCAGCGCAGTGCTCAATTCAGTTTGCCCGAACTTTTCCCTTCAGCTCGTCTCCGCCGAGCGCTTGCCACGTGCCAGCTCTGTGCTGAACGCCTTCTCCCATCAACCCCTTGGTACTCACGAAACTGCAGTGGGAGCAGCACGAGTATCTTCCCCATTTTTCCCAGGAGAAACTTAAGGCACAGAGTGGCCTGGCCCCACCCCTGCGGCCACACCACAGCTCCAGGAGGTGGGTGAGTCGGGATAAGAATTCAGAGAGCTGGCACACGGCTCCGTGCCCGCAAACAATGCTGGCCGCGCTGGCTTTCCCTCCACGCCCATGTCTCCCAGCACAGGCCAGTGTCCTTATCTGTCCCACGCGATCCCTGGCCGTCCTTGTTCCCCACAGGTGGTCCCAGCTCTCTCTGGGTTTCCTCAGTGGCCCTACTGTGCAAAAAGCATTGCAGGGTTTTTTGGAGGGGGGGGCAACCGGCAGTGGAGAGAGTGTGGGCTCAGGGCCACGTCCTGGGCTGTGGGTCCCGTCCTTGGTCCCCGTCCATCCCGTGGGGGAGTGACCCCTTCCCCTGCACGTCTGTGCCGCAGAACCACGCTTGCCTGTGACATGGCGCCCGTGCCCGAGTGCGGAGGAGGGGCTGTGTCTGGGTTGGTGGGGAGGCCGGAGAAGGCTGTGCGCTGTGTGAGTCGGACTCGCAGAGTTGTCCCCCTCCGCGAGACAAGGGGGGAACGGCACGCCCGGCACGTGTGTGACCTCATGTGAGATTCTGCTCTGCGCCCTGAGAAAAATGTTGGAGATGATGCGGCCAACGTGGGAGGGCAGCAGCCCGGGGACAGTACCGGAGGGAGAGCTTCTCATTCTACAGAGAAGCTCGAAAACCTCAGAGCCCCCGCTGACGGCCACATAAATATTAATAAAGCTTTAAACACCTTCCAAATTAGCTTTATTTTTAAATCAAAAGTGCAAGACATGGAAGTGGTAATTCGTGTTGGTCCAGCAGACACAGAATTAATGGAGGTAAAAACAAGGCGCGGCGAGCCCCGTGGGAGGAGAAGTGACGAGCAGTGCTGGGGTCAAGAGACCCCAGAGAGCCTGGCCGCAGCACAAGCACCCCGGGAGGTCACTGGCCACCTCGGGGCTCCTTCCTCCGCAGCAGGGTCGGGCCGGGAAAGAGGCGAGACTCAGGCCCCGCAGCCTGGTCACCGCCCTGGCCCTGGGGGACAGCCCCTGGAGGAAGGCTCCGGGCCGCTCCTGGCGTTCTGTCAGGCGGGCTGCTCCGTGCCCAGCGGCCCCCGACAGCCAGGAGGGCAGGGCGGTGCGGGCGGGACGAGCACTGGGAGGCATCAGGGGGAAGAGGCTCGTGGGCACCTCCAAGTCTGGTCAGTGTTTCCCAGACCAACGTGGCGGCCCGGTGCAAAGGGACCACGCCGTCCTCCGGCTCCCTGGGGACGGTCAGTCTGTCCCTTCTCAGACCCGGCGGGAGCCAACTGACCGGGCCAGCCTCTGCCTCCCAGGACGGCCTGCCCCGTCAGGGCTTGTCTCGGCTGTTCCCGTGCCCGTGCTGTGTCCCCGCGCGAACATCACCCGCTGCAGGTGGCAAGGGTCTCCTCTGGACGTTGCCCGGGGGTGTCCCTGTGAAAGGGTCCTCGTGGGAGCTGAGGGAGTTGGGTTCCCTCAACCCAACACAAAAGAAGAAGAAAAGCAACCCAGAAATGATGGCGGACATACCCGGGGGTCTCAGCCTTCCGCCCCGGCTGGAAAGGGCGCCCTCCCGCGGCCGAGCTGTTTCCTCCCCCGGCTCTCCCCACGGGCTTCCCGGGAGGAGCTGGCTTCCAGGCAGCGGTCAGGTTTCCGCGCCTGGGCCCAGCTCCTCCGCCCACCCCTCCTGTTAACTCAGCCTTCCTCCTGCCGAGGGTTCTCCTGCTCTCGACCTCATCGAGGGTGTCAGGTGTTGAGGACATTTTCATCATTGTCAAAGGTCCAAAATGTTGTGAGGATAGTTGGCATTCTTTTCGTGAATTAAAATACTTCCTCTGTTTCTTTGCACAGAATGTCAGTGTGGAAAAATAACTTTTTAGCTACTTACAATTTTTCATTAGAAGTAGACTATGCGCCCTGGCTGGTGTGGCTCAGTGAATTGAGCACCGGCCTGTGAACCAAACGGTCGCAGGTTCAATTCCCAGTCAGGGCACATGCCTGGGTTGCGGGCCAGGTCCTCAGTAGGGGGCACTCAAGAGGCAACCACACTCCCTCTCTTTCTCCCTCCTTTCCCCTCTCTCTGAAAATAAATAAGTACAATCTTTTCTTTGCTTCTTTTTTTTTAAAGATTTTATTTATTTATTTTTAGAGAGAAGGGAAGGGAGGGAGAAGGAAAGGGAGAGAAACATCAGTGTGGCTGCCTCTCATGTGTCCCCCACTGGGGACCTGGCCTGCAGCCCAGGCATGTACCCTGACTGGGAATTGAAACAGTGACCCTTTGCTTCACAGGCCTGTGCTCAATCCACTGAGCTACACCAGCCAGGGCAATAAGTACAATCTTTTAAAAAAAAAAGCAGTGGAGTATGAAACGCAAGGATTAATTTGCCACAAAGCTCCTTTCTCCCCCACGGTGACGACTTCTGCCTGGCTCAGTAGCGCTAAAGGAGCCGGATAACCAGCACGGGCCCTTTCACCACGGACTCCCGGAAGTAGGTGAGGTGTCGCTCTGAAGCCAAGTCCCCCTTCGTCACTGCCACTTTATCCCACTTCCTGCGATCACTCCCTAGAGGTAACTGCTACTGAGCCTCTAGTATCCATCTCTCTAGAACTTTCTCTATGCATTTTACATTCATTCGTCCAGAGAAGATGGAATGTTGTTTCTGTCTGTCTTTGCATAAATGGTGTAATACCAGTGCGTCGTGGTCTGCTAACCACGTGATGAAGTGCAGGTTCGTGCCATTACTTTGGTACAACCGGCTAAGCTGGCCCCTGACAGTTAAAGTCCAGACACTGTTGACCTGAAGGAGTGAGAAAGGCCTGTGGACACGAGGACCCGCAGGTCAGGATCTGCTGACCTTCAGCGTTCGCGAAGGGTGCTTGGCCGCACGGGGAAGGTGGCGTCGAGGGGAGGGCCTGGTCACACACGAGCTCCCCCGAGTTTTCCGGATCCGTGAGCCCTGACACCAGTTCCACGGTCGTTCCTCTGCCAGTGGCCACGTCGGGTCGCTGGGCTAACTTAGGGGTCCCTGGGATTCTGTGTGGCAGGGGTCATGGCAGCCTTCGTGCTGCACGAGTGGAAAGCGACCAGGAGCACGTGTTAGGAAGGAGTAGGGGGGTGACGCAGGTGGCCAGGAGACCAGGGGGTTACACGAGCCCGTCCCTCAGGGCTGGGTCCCTGGACGGGGATGGCGGTGGCGCGTGCTGTGATGGGTGTGGAGGAGTGTGCAGGCATCACCACCGTTCCTTCGGCGCATGCGTAGAGCTGCACCGCGCCTCGCCAGCCTTGTGGCCTCCCCAGCAGGTCCCCCGTGCTGTTGTGGCGGTCCCTGACCTGGCCCTGGCTGCCACTGCCTCGCCCCCCACACTGTTTGCTCCATAACGTGGGGGAGCCCTGGACACGGCCTGCCAGACCCTGACCCCAAGTGCCCGGGCCCCTGGGGGAGCGTGGGCCCTGCACGTTCTGCTCTGGGCACCACCACCTTCCTGGTCCCGCCTGTCCCTCCATCAGCTCCAGCCCCGCTGTCCCCTCCCGTGCCCGTGAACCTGGTCACTGCCAGCGCAGTGCTGAGCCACCCCACCCGCTGTTCCCGCCGCCCCGGGAGCCCCCCTGCTCAGTCCCTCGCTGCCCCTCTGAGGAGTATCCTCAGCTGCCACCTTACCAACGAGGCCTCTCCCGAGGCCCCGTCCCCAGCCCCTGCCTGGCTGCTGTAGGACTTCACCTTCCCTTCGGCGCTCTGGTTACCTTCTCACGTACCGCAC
>JAPYXV010002834.1:0-12791 GCA_028533065.1 Trachops cirrhosus
ATAAGTAGCATAGATGGTAGGTAGAAAATAGACAAGGGAGGGCAAGAATAGTAGGGGAAATGTAGAAGCTAAAGAACTTATGACACATGGACTGAAGTAAAGGGGGGGAATGTGGGTGGGAGAGGGTGTTCAGGGTGGAGGGGAATGAAGGGGGGATAATAGGACAACTGTAATAGCATAATCAATAAAATATATTTTAAAAAAGGCTCACAAAAGAGCATTAATTATTAAATTAAATATTTAACATACAGTTTAGTATAAAACATTATATTGGTTGCATACATTATTTTATAACTTGTACCATTGACATGTAGCAATATTCTTTTTAAAATCACTGTTCTTTTTATTCCTGTACAGTTTTTCTATACATATAAAACCTCTGTACATTATCAAGAATAATCCGTGTATAACTTAACTTTTGTACTCATTAGGCATATTCTTCACTCTTATGTCTGTCCTCAGGAAAGTTATTTTAGGAATGGTAGGAATGTTGGTATAAAGATAGTACTGGTATTAAAAAAAAAAGTTCCTGGCACTGGTGGGACTTACTCTGTGTACAAACAAAAAACAAAACCTGCCATTATTTGCTTTAAAATTCCATGCCTAGTATTCATTTTTCAAACTTTGTCCCAAGACAGTTCTCTCTCGTTCCCTGAGGAAAACATACAGAAAAATGTTCATTACAGCAGTGTTTATAATGGTTAAAAATGGAACCAACATAAATGTCAATTGATAAAACTGTGGGGAAGGAAAACTTTTCCCCTTACCCTTCTAGATTCTTTTGGTTGGTCTAATAGATACACGGACATTAAAACAGATTAATGGAAGAAAAACAAAATTTAATTACATATATACAGGGGCCTCCATAAGAATATGAGACCTATAGACAGGCAAAAAAAAAGGCTTATGTGTCATCTTGAACTTAGGAGAAGGGGATAGGGAGTCTGTGATTTCAAAGAGGGGAGCAATTTACAGAAAGCTAGGAAGAGCAAATGTTTGGTAAACAAATGTATGCCATGTCATGCAGAGACAGTGGGACACAAAAATGGAATTTGGACAAACAGCCCTTACCAAGCTCTTCCCAGCCCACACCTAGCCCATACTGTCTGCAGTTATCACTGGTGAAAGTTCTCTTTCTGTACGAAGCCCTCCAAATTATATGATGCAATTAAGGGAGAGGTAGAAAGCTCTTTCTGAGTCTTTTGTGCCTTGAATTTTCTTTTTTTTTTTAAGACTCTATTTACTTTTAGAGAGAGGGGAAGGAAGGGAGAAAGAGAAGGAGAGAAATGTTATTGTGCGAGAGAAACATCAATTGGTTGCCTCTTGCCCGGCCCCCAACCGGGCACCCAGCCTGCAACCCAGGCATGTGCCCTGACTGTGGATCAAACCGGTGACCCTTTGGCTCACAGGCTGGTACTCAGTCCACTGAGCCACACCAGCCAGGGCTTAATTTTCTTAAACTCAAAATCATTTACATTCCAAAGTGGCACATTTTGGGGAGGCTCATTCTGAACCCTTTTGGAATCCCGTTATATCCATGTTATATCCATGCTGTGGAATACACTGTAGTCAGTAAAATGAAAATTATGACTATTACATAGTTATCTGAAAAAACATAAATTAGGTTGTAAAAATCGAGGTGCAAAATTATATCTATATTATAGTTACAGGTGTGTCAAAACAAGATATGCACATATATGGGAATTGGAAAAGAGAAAGAACAGTGAACACAGATAAGCTGTTAGAGTGGGAGAATAGGGCTTTTTAATTTTAAAAATGTTTTTGCTGTTACGGTTATGAAAGTGTTTTTTTTAATCATATTTTGAAGTTTCCATATAACCAGATTTTCCCTAACCAACTGCTGATGGTAATAGACTGTAATTAATGCATTGTTTTATTTTATTTAGCCTTTGGTGTTGAATTTGGGTAGTGTTCATGGGCTGTTAAGTTTTATGGCTCAATAATGATAGAACAGATTTTTGAAGCCTAAATGACCTCCAAATAGCCAAAAGCTATGTTTAGAGTCTCTGCTATTAAATAATAAATAATGCAGTTCATTCTTTCAGTCAGGGAATTTATTTGGGCAACTAAAACATGTAAAAGAGAATTACTTACATGTTATTCTTTGTTCTCTATCACATAGATGGAATGGGAGCTAAATGCCATGCAAGAGCTTGACAAAATAAGTACATAATTACTCAGGATATGTATTTTCTTTCTGTCACAAAATTCTAACTGGATTCAGCTTATTCAAGTTTAATTCAATGGAAGTTAATGTTTTCAGCCTTCTTTCCACTGACATTAGCATTATTCCAATTCTAGCTCATATACGAATATTATTAATTGTTTCAACCCTGCAGCTCCATGCACAAGGACAGGTAACTTTGTGAATTAGTTTATTAGCATGTTTTTTTCTAACTGCATAGAAAATAATATGCCACTGTATGTGGTAGGCAGAATAAAGGTCTTAGAAAGATGTCCACAACCTAATCCAAGGAGCCCACCCCTATGTTACCTTATGTGGCACAGAGGACTTTGCAGATGTGATTAAGGATCCTGATATGTGGTGAATATCTTGGATTTCTGGGGTGGATGGAATGTACACAAAAATCCTTATAAAAGGAAGGTGAGAAGCTTTTAGAAGGAGATGTAAGGATGCAAGTACAGGTTAAGGGAGAGTGATTTGAAGATGCTATGCTGCTGGCTTTGACAATGAAAAAGGGAGTCATGAGAAAAAGAATGCAGATGGCTTCTAGAAGCTGAATAAGGCAAAGAAATGGGTTTTTCCTGAGAGTCCTGAAAGGGAATGCGGCCCTGTTCCCAAGTCAATTTTAGCTTTTTCTTGAAAAGCTCATGCAAATCTAAGTTTTGAAGCTTAAATGATACTTTTTAAACATGCTAGAGAAATATATCATTTCAAAAAAAGGTGCTGCTGAGAGGAAGAATTCCCCCACCTCTAGCCTTCTTAAAGTCTTATGGTTAGATTAATAATAAAATTGACACAAGACCAGATTAATAGAAGAAAAAAGCCAATTTATTATATGTGCATGGGAGAAACATAAACAATGCTCTGATAAATGATGAACCAGTCAGTGTTTTATACTTTTTAGAGAAAAAAACAATAAATTTGTGCAAAACTGATAGGACCCCCCCAAAAAACAACAACAATCCCAAAATATAGTTCTCATTAAACAGAAATCTAATCAAGATTTTGGTATTTATTTGTGAGGAATCTAAACAAAGTTTGGGGTTGGGTTGTAAATTAGAAAAGAGGCAACAGGTTTCGTTTATACAAGCGTTTTGGCTCTGGATTCTTTAGTTCTAGCGATAATGGTGTCTCCAGTGGCAGAGAGGGCACCTTTTATACGGGGAGGTCACAGTTTCTTTCCTTTTCCCTAAATTTTGTTTTAAATGTATTGATTTTAGAGAGAAAGAGGAAGTGAAGGGGAAAGAAAGAAAGAGAAACATTAGTTTATTCTACTCATTCATGTATCTGTTGGTTGTTTTCTTGTATGTGCCCTGACCTGAGTAATGCTCTAAGCAACTGAGCAAACCGGCCAGGGCCTCACATGGGATTTATCTCCTGCTTTCAGAGGGACTGAGAGAGAGAGGTGGGACTGGTCTTGCACTGGCAGTTTCTTAATTAACCTTAATTAAAAAATAACCAATATGCCTTGGGGGGATGTTTTGGGGCAGCCTACCCTGGGCCTTAACAAAGGTCAAGAATAGACCCAATTTAAAGGCAAAGACATGTTTCCTATGAAAAGCCACCCAATACGAACATGTTTGTATACTTACATTGTTCTTTGCCACATTTTTATTTTCTTCTTTAAAATATATGTTAATTGATTTTTGAGAGAGACAAAGGGGGAGAGAGAGAGAGAACCATCTATGTGAGAAAGAAACATCAATTGGCTGCCTCCCACATGCACCCTGACTGTCGATTGAACCTGCAACGTAGGTATATGCCCCAACCTTCTGGTGCATGGGACAGTACTCCAACCAACTGAGCCACACCAGCCAAGGCCTTTGTCACATTTTTCTAACACACACACAAAAAATGCTATAATACTCCGTATGAAATCATGAATGCTGCCTAGATAGCATAGAAAAGTGTGAGATTCTGAATTTTTAAGCCTAGAATGTGAGTTGACTGTTTTCAGAACTTCAGGGGTCACTGGGATTTGGTGGTGGTAGCTGCTGTTGTGTGTTTCTTGTGTTTCTCCTTCATAAGGAAATCTTATCCAGTATGCACAGAAAGACTTGCCTGGGTTTGACTCAAGCTCTTGAAACTTGCCTGTGGCAGTGAAACTCCTAACAACCAGGCCAATCAGAATGAGGTAGGGCTCTCAAATGAATCCTGCTTACTTAATCAAAGGATGGAAGGGAGGTGGAGGCTAAGCACTGATTAGGAAGCATAGGTGGATCTTTCTAGCAGTTAGAATTGAATTCCCATTTTGGTGTAGGCTGGGGACATTTTCAACTGTGACCTCCCCATGACTTTTTAAGGAAACAAAATAAATTGTTTTCCATAGCTCTGGGTTTCTACCCCAAAGGTCAAAGTTTGCTACCACTCTTAACTAATTTCCTGAAAATAATCTTTGCTTACTGCATAAGAAGCAACCTCCAATTCGTGCAATTGCTGCACTGTTAAAGAAAATGCAGTGAGAAGACTTGGAACATTCGGCAAGTACTTTTTATAGACTCTATTTTACTCAAAAATTGTCCAGCATGTGAAGTCAAAATAGGAATTAGTAAAAGTGGGAAACAAACCAAAGTTGGAAAACATTGAAATATGCAGCTATTTTAGTAGTTCTATGTTTTTCTTACTGCAGTTTATTAACTGCGTTATTAGGCATATATCTGCAACTCCTCCTGAGCTAAATAAAATTGCTCCATTGCCCAACACTTTACTTTCTAGTATCTCAAAAGATACACAGCCTATCTCACGATTCTTCAGAAGCTCGTTTTCAGGTATTTGGCAAGTGAGGCATTCTGGACCATTTGATGAATGTGTACTGTCTGCCAGACCAGGGATCTGGAGGAGGGACGGGGTTGTTGGATACTGACCTCATGCTGATTTGAGTTTGTGCAACTTGTTAAAGCCATTTGGGAACGTGACAGAGAGGTACAGACTGAAGTGGTAGTACTGTGTGAACAGAAAGATTTGTCTGCTGCTGTATCGCAGATTTAGCCTCTATTATGTAGTCTACTTGCTCATTTATTTCCACAAATCAAGATTTTTTTGACCCATTGTTGGCTGCTGGTAAAATATATGCCAGACTAAGTATGATTATAATTATACATTCTGTCTTATTTGTAAGCTAATATTTTCCTATTTTAATGTTGTGTCAAATTTTTTGCATTATAATTTATATATAATAAAATGTACCCATTTCAAAGGCGCAGTTTAGTGAGTTCTGACAAACACATGCAACTTCTGCTGTAATAAACATATAAAATATCTCCATAACCTGCAAAAGTTTTATCCTGCCCCTTTGAAATCAATTATTTCTCCCCACAGTGTTCAAGACCCACCAATCTGCTTTCTGTCTTCATAGGTTAGATTGAACTTTTCCAGAATGTCATATAAAGAAAATCAGACAATATGGACTATGCGTATGTGTTTTCTTGTTCAAGATAGTGCCTTTTAGATTTATCCATGTTGTGTGTGAACTAGTAATTCAGTTCCTTTGTATTGTTGAACAGTACTGCATTATGTGGATGGCCCACAGTTTGTGTATTCATTTAAAGAACATTGGGCTTGTTTCCAGGTTTTGGGTATTGTGAATAATGCTGCTATGAACATTCATGGGCAGGTTTTTTTTTCTTAATCTAGATGTGTTTTTATTTTTCTAGGGTATCCGTAGGAGTGGAGTTATCAGGCCATATGGTAAGTGTATGTTTAACTTTATAAGATACTGCCAAATTGTTTTCCAAAGTGTACCATTTTGCAACCTCACTAGCCATCATGAGAATTCCAAGTTGTTCCATATTCTCACCAATACTTTCTGTCATCGCTAGTTAATTTTAGCTATTCTAGTGTGAATATAGTGGTGTTACCTGTTTAATAGTAAAAAGTTACAGTTTTGTTATTGAGTGCCACATATTGTGCTTTGATTCGTATTTCTTCTGGGCTAATCAAAGGCTGTGAGTCACCTACTGGGGCACTGCACAAAGTACAGAACGCCTCATGGATGTGCATGTCACCCTTGCTCAGTGGCTGTGTTAATTTTCTCTGTATCCTTCCAATTTTAGTGTACGTACTGCTGAGGCGAGCACTATAGTGGTGTCTTTCATGGTTTTACTTGACATTCCCTGTTTGTTAATGATGTTGAGTATCACTTCATGTTCTTATTGGCCACTCATTTATCTTCTTTGTAAAGATTGTACAAATTACTGTGTGGTTTTTAATCGAACTGTTTACCTCTTTATTATTCAGTTGTATATGTAGTTTATATATTCTGGATAACCATCTTTATTAGATATATGTATTATAAATATTTTCCCAGCTGATACCTTGCCTTTTTTATTTTAATTTATTTATTTTTTAAGATTTTATTTATTTTTAGAGAGTTGAAGGCAGGGAGAAAAAGGAGGGAGAGAAACATCGACGTGCGGTTGCCTCTCATGTGCCCCCCACCGAGCGGCCCTAGCCTGCAACCCAGGCATGTGCTCTGACAAGGAATCGAACTGGCGACCCTTTGGTTTGCAGGCCGGTGCTGAATCCACTAAGCCACACCAGGCAGGGCTTCTTCTTCAGTACTACATATAGGAAAACAAGTGTTTGATATGTACATATTTCAAGGTACTAAGAAACAATAATGGAAATTGAGTCTGCTACCCTTTCAAGTATATCTTTGTCAGGCTTGTAGGGTTAGATGACAAACACAAGGTTGGACTTTTGGGTAAAAGTAAAGATTTAGAAGGTTCTTGCCATATGAAGTAAGAAGGGCCATGGGGCAGTGAAACTATGATTGAACATTCTGCTAATCTGAGCATGTTTGAGTGTTAAATTTTCAGACACTCCTAGGATGAGGGAAGCTTATTCATACCAGAGTGTTGAAAAAGGAACCCTATGTTATCTAAACAAGTTTCAATTATTATTATTCAAATTTATTTATTTAAATATTAAAGTAATAAGTATAGTTTTTCAATGGGAATTCATAGAAAAATTAAAAAACGATTTTATGGAAAAAATGTTTTGATCAAAGTATTTTACATTTACTCAAATCATTATTCAAATTATGAAGACAAGAACAATATTAGAAAGTATGCCACTCAAATTCGTATCTTAGAAAAAATATTTTAATACTCAGTATTACTGAGAGATAGAACAAAATTAAAATGTGTAAGAAAATTGATTTCAAGTACTAGCAGTAAGCGATGAATCCAATTAAATATAGAATGATGTTAGAATAATTATAAATATGATTATAAAATTTATTGCAAATGTCAAAAAACAAAACTTGACAATGAAAGTAGTAGTAATTTTATAAAAATAAATTTGCCAAAATTTTATAATTGTAATGTGCATTTAAACCTCAGATTGCTAACAAAACTAGGAGTAAAGAGGGGAAACAAAAGTGGGTTAATTTCCTCATGTTTCACTGAAGACAGTAAAAAATATAATTTAACTATAATTTTATAGTCTGGTAAATAAAGAAGTACCTGCTGATCTTTGCAAGGTCAGTGGTCTGCCTAGATTACCATGTTGTACCATCCAACCTGGTTTAGTCCTCGGTTATTCTGCGGTTCTTACCATCTATAAGTTATTGGTGAGGAATTTGTCATATGGTTGGCTTTCATTTGCAGCATATGCCTTTCTGTCTCCCAAACTATATTGTCATTCGTCAAAGGTACCTTCTCCATGGTATGTAGTCCTCACACATGCATGCATTTATTCATCCACTTTAGCATTTCCTAAGCATTTATTGCAAGCTAAGGCATTAAGCTAAATACTTAATTATCTCATTTAGTCCATATAACAACCATTTAAGTGGGCGACATCATGTTCCCACTTTACGCTTGAAAAACTGAGGCTGTGTTGAACAGAAAAAATACACCCTGGCTGGTATGACTCAGTGGATTGAGCCTGCGAACCAAAAGGTTGCTGGTTCAATTCCCAGAACATGCCTGGGTTGCAGGCCAGGCCCCGGGGTAGGGGGTGTGCGAAAGGCAACCACATATTGATGTTTCTCTCTCTCTCTTTCTTCCCCCTTCCCCTCTCTCTAAAAATAAATAAATAATATCTTTAAAAAACAACTTTACCTCTACCCTTCTAGTTCTTGTCTGAGACCCCTTATAATAAAAGACAGATTAATAGGAGAAAAACCAACAAAAGTTTAACAACATGAATACGTCCTGTATACAAGGCAGAGACCCAGGAAAACTGGGAAAGTCTCAAAATGCCACCACTTTAATTATGGTCTTTAGCTAAGGACCAAAGAAAGATGTTGGAAAGGGAAGCAGCAATTATGGGAGGTTTTCAGAAACAACACAGTAAACAAGCATAAGGTTTTTAGTGCAGTTTTGTCATTTAAATCATTAACTGTTCTCCATTGATAATATTTTCTAGAGATTTAGAGTCATCCTACTTTTGCTGTACAGAGAAGGAGACACCCTTACAAAAGGAGATTTCCCTTATACATGGCAATGTCCCTTACAAAAAGGTAACATCTCAGTTTTGCACACTTCACCTGTGTCTGCTGTTTTTAAAAAGTAACAAGTTTCAATAACCAATATGCCAAAGAGGTGTATTTGGGGATGAAAAATTCTGTTCCTTTCAACCTCTTTTATCCAACACAATTCTGCTAGTAACATTTTTGTCACTGAATATATCATCTTACAGGTTGTCCTTCACAGACGTTTTTTCTTTCCATACAAATTAATAACTATGCTATAACTATTTTGAGAGATATAAAATTAATTTTATAGAGTGTTGAGTTTGAGATAAATGTTTCAAGTGGAACACCGAGCTTTGAACTTTTGATGAGGATGATCTATAAAAATCTAAATGCTCTAGATGGACAGACATTTACATTTCTTCGTTATTACTTTATGTTTCACTTTGTGGCCAAAGGGAAAGAGATGTGAAAAAGGAAAAATGATCAGCAAAATGTACAACTATATTTTCCTTGTAATTTATTTTCATGGCTGATGTTGGAGGAAAAGTTGAGTGAAAATTAAGACATTTTCTTTTGTAAAAAAATTAATAAAGTAGTGTTCCAATGCCATATGTTAAAAAAGAAGAATTTTAATATCAACTTGTTTTCTTCATACATTTGTGAGTGAAGATGAAATATTGCTCAGAGAGTTGAAATTCTCAACATTGCAGTGTTTATAGTTCTCATGATTAATTTCTGAAGCAGCACACGCATAATTTGTGATATATTTTGCCTATAGAAGTTTCCCCAGAACCCCACAGAGAACACCCAAAATATAGCCAGATTCATCAGAAACAACTAACATTTTCCATTCAGACCTTTCCATTTTATTTTTTAGTGATCCTTACAGCAGTCTCTCAAATTGCAAAGCAGGCTTAATTATTTGAACATTGACACTAATTAATATTAACAGTAATGAGTGTTTTAGTAGTGGATGACTTCATTTAAGTTATTAAAGATGCTGAGGACCAATCTGAGGGTAAAAGGAAAATATAAAGAGGTCACCAGAAAGCTGGGAAATGGGAGGGCACCAAACATTTAGGCTCCTTTAGTAAACTTTCCTTTAGGTTACCTTTCTTAACACCTGTCTGATCTTCTACATGAAGTTTATGCAACTTTCTCCACAATCTTGGCACTGAATGAGATCCTTTAAGTAGAATGTAATGAAGAGGACCCTGAACTCTGAGTCAAACAGATCAGAATTTGAGTCTTGACTCTGTGACTACTACGTTGCTGAGTTTCAATTTCCTGATCTGTAGGATGAAGATGACAACATGTTCCTCACATAATAGGATGAAATGAGATAATGTATGCGAGGTGTAGTGCAGGAGCTCCAAACCAGGGAGCTGCTTAAGTATTTGTGATATTCTGAAAACCCCACCCAGTGGACTATCACATATAGACATGCTGTTTATTACTCAATTACAGGGGACGCACTGACGGCAGTGGGGGCATGTGAGAGATACACACCTCCTCCCACCTGAGGCTCGTTATAAGGGGTCCCAGACAAAGGCAGCACAGGTCCAGGTTGCACAAACCTACATGTGGGCAGGATCTACCTTACATCAGTGTGCGAGTGCAGAAGGAAAAGGTTAAGAAGCAGTCACAGGACAAGAATCCGCTCCCAAAAGGAGATAAGGTCAGAGTTACAATCCACGTCCAAAGCAATATACATTCCTTCTCCCAGGGGCTGCCTGGCCAGTCCTCATCAGTGGTGGTGGAATAGCCATGTATGGACCCTACATGAGGGTGTCTAGCCAATAGCAGGGGCTTATATTAGTTATAAATTGACCATACATTTGAGTTCAACCATGATAGATTTAAATGAAGTGTGAGAACTACTTTTTAAAAAATTTGGCATTACAGAGATTTACTTTGCTTCAACTTGGTACCCAACTAAAGGGGTTCATTCACCTGTGTGCATCAAAGCCCAGTCAAAAAAAAAACAACCCACCCCATCAAATGCTAATAGGAGTTTCCAGTCAAAAAAGTAAAGGTTTATTTTTAAAGAAATGGCTCCACACCTGGAGTCAAGACCTGCCTCCCTTATGCTTCCAGAGGATGGGTTATATAGGAGAAAAATCATTAGTTATGGTGGAGTTAGGCTTGTGGTCTCTACTGATTGGTCAGCACTACGGTAGGGGGTAGTAGATTATTGCATCTGGTCCTGATGTCAGCCATGGCTGTGGTCAGTGGGGTTCTTTTGCTTTTCTGGGTCTGGAGCTGAAACACTACTGAGACCTACATATTTAGTTTGATTGAAACTGTCTCTGTGGTCAATGCACCTGAGGATTCAATCCTAAGATTGTGTGATGTTGACCAGGGTCTCATTGTCCTGAGGGTTTATATTTAAGAGAGTGGACGTGTAAGGGAGAAGGAGGTGGGTGAGTTAGGGTGAGGGGTGAGGCCAGTTTAAATGAGAAGGAAAGAAGGGAGAAAAGATCATATTAAATGGTAGGATGGTCAGTGATGCAGGCTATGAAAGAATTCACAAAAAGAAGAAAATGCAGAGTGCATTTTCTATTCACTTTCCAAGGAGGTAAAGGGGCAGGGTATCGAAATATACACCAGAGTTGAGGGGTGGGGGCTTTGAGATTTTATTGGATTATAACTGGATTAAAAAGGTGGGGTTGCTGTTGTGTGGCCCCTGGGCAGTTGGGGTGTCGTAACAGGAGGCTGCAGTTTGTTCTGATGTTATCTTCTGCCTGCGGCTGTAGGGAGCGGTTAGTTCTGTTCTTGTTTTCCAGTCATTTCCAGTTCTGGGGACAAGCTCAGAAGAGTAAAATGGCAGTCCTGTTTAACAAGGTCATAGCCCCGCTAGGCAAATGGTGCCATAATAGCAAATAATGCTGGCTTTGTCCTTTCATTAAAGAAATAAAGTTTCTGCTCAGTTACAAAGTTAGACTTGGAAAAGACCTCGGAAGTTACCTTTCTTAATACTTACTTGAAATAGGTAGTCTGGCAACAAGCTGCCAGACTGGTAGAGGATCATCTGCTTGGATACCCCAGTTATGAGGAAGCCAGTGCCCTCTGATTCATTGTAACTGAACAAAATGGGGCTTGGCAATGTGGCACCTTAAACAGGTTTTTATTAACAGGGTTCCAGCCTTGGGGGGTGCTGACAGCACTCCCGCTCAGAGCCCTGTTCTCCCACAAGACCATGCACTTGCCTTGCTCCCCACCAGGCTATAAGCCAAAACCATGCCCAGAAGTTCCCCACATTCTTATCTGTTCTTAAGCTAACTGCACAAACATGTCTCCATCCCCTCTGGAATGTGCTCCTATAGTTTCAGAGTCCCCATCCTCTTGAAGCAGCTCTCTCCTTCAGGATCTGGGGTGCACTGTTCTCAGCCTCCATGCAGTAGTTCAGAGGAAATATGTGCCGTGTTACACTGGGTCATGGTGCAGTCCAGGGAAGCACACGTCCCAAGACAGTGGCTTCTCTGTACATCCTTCAGAGAAGAAGGAGTCTGCAGCTCAACATTCCCAGTCACAGTTCAGCTCCAGGCATCTCTCACGAATCTGTGCTTCATTTGGCAGGTCCCCGCACAGCTCCATCAGCTCTGCCACTGTCTTCTCCAAACAGGCTTGCCAGTGGGCCTCGTCTTTCTTATTCCAGACCCCATGACTTCACCTTACACACCAGACCTTGTGGTGTACCCCCATGTCTCTCTCACTTACTCCAGACCTCTTCCCTTTGTCATAGACTCTTTCCCTCTCTTAATTCCAGATCTTGTGGCAGAGCCCCGTACTCCAAATGGTGTGGCTTCCCCCTTACTCTTGGCAGACCTTGACTCTTACAGCCAACCTTATTTTATTTTATTATTTTTAATTTTTAAGTATTTTTCATTTCTTATACTATTACAGTTTTCCCAATTTTCCCACTTTATCCCCCCTCCACCCCTCCCCCTCAACCCTCCAGCATACCCCCTCTTAGTTCATGTCCATGGGATATACATATAAGTTCTTTGAGTTCTCTGTTTCCTATACCCCTTTTTATCTTTCCCCATCTATTTTGTGCCTACTAATCATGCTTCTTCTTCCCTTTACCTTTCCCCCACATTCCTCCCTTACCCCTTCCCACTGATCTCCCTCTATGTGATGTCCATTTCTCTGGTTCTGTTC